>JAJEJO010049695.1:659726-748415 GCA_020662805.1 Glaucomys volans
AAAAAAAAAAAAAAAAAAAAAAAAAATACAAAACAGGACTGGGAATGTGGCTCAGTGGCCAAGTGCCCCTGAGTTTAATACCTGGTTCCAAAAAAAGAAAGAGTAAGTGAATTCTCCTGGGAGGAAGTCATCATTCTTTGGTACACAGCGACTTGCCCTTTTGCTTTTCTGCCATGTTGTGGTATAGCATAAGGCCCTCATTGGATATTGTCAACCATGGATCTTGGATTTCCAGCCTCCAGAAATGAAAGCTAAATAAACTTTCTTTCATCAATTACCCAGTCTCAGGTATTCTGTTATAACAACAGAAAATGGATAAAGATACATTCTCCTGATTATCTTTTTACCACTCTAACCACTTATTAGTTCCTTTTAATGAATCAACCTCTACTCTCCATCCTCCAGATGTAGAAATATTCTAGATCTTAGGTTGTGGTCAGCCCTCTTCTCAATCTATATTCTTTCATTTGGCTTCAATACCAGCCTTAATTTTAGCCAAGTCTTAATTTTATCTCTAGCTTTAAAAACTTTTTAAATTGTGGTAAAATACAGATGAGATAATACTGACCAACTTACCATTCTTTTTCTTGGTACTGGGGATTGAACCCAGGGGCACTCCACCACTGAGCCACATCCCCAGCCCTATTTTGTATTTTATTTAGAGACAGGGTCTCACTGAGTTGCTTAGGGCCTCGCTAAGTTGCTGAGGCTGGCTTGGAACTCGCGATCCTCCTGCCTCAGCCTCCCAAGTGCTGGGATTACAGGTGTGCACCACCGTGCCTGGCTCCAACTTACCATTTTTAACTATACAGTTGTGTTAAAAAATTCACATTTTGGTGAATTTCTAGAACTTTTACATCTTGCAAAACTGACAACACCTATTAAAAATTTTCCATTCTCTCCTACCTCTAGCTACAGGCAACCTCCAGTCTATTTCTGCTTCTGTGAATCTGACTACTCTAGATACCTCATGTACATGAAATCATATAGTCTATGTCTTTACGTGACTGTCTTATTTAACTTAATAAAATGTTCACAAGGTTCACCCAAGTTGTAGCATGTGTCAGAATTTCCTTCCTTTTAAAAGCCAAATAATATTCCATTCTATGTAGTATATACCATATTTTATTTATCCATTCATCTATCAATAGAAATGTAATTGCTATGTTATTGATATGTAATTCTGTCTTTAAATTTTTTGAGGAAATACCATACTGTTGTTTCATTTTATTTTATTTTATTTTACTAGGGATTGAACCCAGGGGCTCTCCACCACTAAGCTACATCCCCAGTTCTTATTTATTTTGAGACAGGGTCTCACTAAGATGCCCAGACTGGCCTTGAACTTGTGATCCTCCTGCCTCAGCCTCTGGAGTAGCTAGGGTTATAGGGATGTACCACATGCATGGCTCCATATTATTTTTATTTTATAGTGGCTGCATTATAATACCCAAAGGTTCTAATTTCTGAACATCCCCAGCAACACTTGTTATTTTATGTTTCTTATATCAATTATCCCGATATGTATGAGATGATATTTCATTGTGGTTTTTATTTGCATTTTCCTAATATCTAATAATGTTAAGCATCTTTACGCATTTTGCCATTTGTACATCTTCCTTGGGAAAATGTCTCTTTCAGTCCTCTGTCCTTTTATTTCACTTAGATATGGGTAAAACTTTACTGGTAAAAATTAATATTACAGTATATTATATCATCATATAAACAAGTTCCTTAAAACGTTCACAATTATAAACTCAGTGTTAAGAGTGCTTGCCTAGCATACACAAGGCCCTGGGCTTATATCCAGCACTGCAAAAAAAAAAAAAAAAAAAAAAAATCAATCATTCACTGTATCCAAGTCAAAGGAAAAGTCTATTCAGGCAACAAGATTTCCTTGGTAAAGGAATGACATCTTTAAATTAAAACACAGAGAAAAATATGTGTCTTTTTTCTATGACTTCCTTCTATTAGTATTCTATGGCTACCACAACAAAATATGTAAAACCAGATGGCTTAGAACAACACAAATGTATTCTTTCACAGTTCTGAAACAATGTAAAAAGCTGTGGACATCATTAAAGACCTTTAACCTGTAGAATAATCTGCTCTTGGCCTCCAGAACCACAAACATTCCTGACTGACCTCCAGAAATCCAAAAGTTCTTGGCTGAACACCTTCCCTCCCAGTCAACCTCTGCCATCTCCAACTTCTCAAGGTAGTCATATTTTTTTTAACTCTTCCAACTTCTGAACAAGCCTAATTTTTTCCTAAGTATTCCACTGAAACATTTTTTCATATATTTTTGATCCCCTACTAGATTGAAAATGTCTTTATAACATATTAAAAATGTTATTCCCATCACCTACCAAAGCAACTTACATGAATCTTTAAAAAAATTAATAAACATAAGCAGGAGAACTGCTAGCCCAGGCAACGTAACCCTGTCTCAAAATAAAATTTAGACAGAGGGGTGGGAGGCTGGGTCAGCTATGAGGGAGGTCAAGGCAGGAGGACTGCAAGTTCAAGGCTGACTTAAGAAACTTTGCAAGACCCTATCTCAAAGTAAAAAATAAAAAGAGCTGTGGATGTAGCTCAGTAGTAGAATGCCCCGAGGTTCAAGTATTTGAAAAAATAAGAAAGAAAGAGAGAAAAGGCTGGGGATATTATTCAGTGATAAGAGCACTTGTCTAGCATACAAGATACCCTGGGTTCAATGCCGGTAACATACATACATACATACATACACACACACACACACACACACACACACACACACACAAAACAATAATAATAATGATTATTCCTCTGTTGATTATGTCTTTTTTCTAAGAATTTTTTTTGGGGCTGGGGTTGTAGCTCAGTGGTAGAGCACTTGCCTAGCATGTGTTAAGCTCTGGGTTCAATTCTCAGCACATATAAATAAATAAAATAAAGGTCCATCGAAAACTAAATTAAAAAAAACAAAGAATTTTTTTCACAATGCCTTTATTTATTTATATTTTTATTTATTTTTATGTGATGCTGAGGATTGAACCCAGTGCCTCACACATGCTAGGCAAGTGCTCTACCACTGAGCTAAAGCTACAGCCTGGATTGTGTCATTTGATGGAAAGAAATTTTTGGTTTGATGGATTCCCAGTTGTCTATTTTTGCTTTTGTTGCCTATGTTTTAGTATCATAGTCAATAAATCACTACCAAATCCAATGTCATGAAACTTTTCCATAATATTTTCTTCTAAGAGTTTTTATTATTTTAACTCTCACATTTAGGTTTTTGATTCATTTTGAGTTAATTTTCACATTTGGTCCAATTTTATTCCTCTGCATGTGGATATCCAGTCTCACGAACATTATTTGTTCTTTTTCTTTCCCCATTGAACAGTCTTGGCACCTGTGACTAAAATCATTTGACTATATATACAAGGTTTGTTTCTGGGCTCTCTCTTTTATTCCAGTGGTCTATAAGTCTCTCTTCACTCCAGGAGCATCCTCTTTCATTACTGTAGCTTTGTAATTGCTATGTTTTTTTTTTTTTTGGTAGTTGTAGATGGACAGCATGGCTTTATTTTAGTTGTTTATTTTTATGCGGTGCTAAGGATTAAACCCAGTGCCTCCCACATGCTAGGCAAATGCTCTGCCACTGAGCTAGAGCCCCAGCTCTGTAATAGGTTTTTGAAACAGGGTTTCCCTAATTATTTGTTTAATTATTTTTCCTAATAACCTTGAAAACTCAACATTCTGACCAGTTTCCAACATTCTGCAACAGCTTCCTGATAATGGCTCACTCACCTGGGCATTTTCTTCCTTTCACTTCCCTCACAACCATCCAGGGTTCCTTCCCTTGCTCCAATGAGGTGATCACAGCTGGCTTAGAAATAGAAAGTCCTAGGTATAAGAAAAGAAATCAAAATGAAATGAAAATGACAATACCCAAATACAGTGACTCAGAATTGATTAACATAAAAATAAATCACAGGTCTATAGAAGAAAAATTAAAGGATGAAATATATCACATTCAGGTAAATTCAAGATCATAAGAAACAAATTAGAATAAATTAAGAAATCTAAAAGAAGGAAAAAGATCATAAGAAACAAAACAAGAAATACTAAAATTTATATAAGCTTTCTCTCTTATTTTGGTATGAAAAAAAGTTTTCTGAGATATTTATCCTCAGATTTTAATTTAATTTTATTTTGGTACTGGGGAGTGAACCCATGAATGCTTAACCACTGAACCACATCGCCAGTCATTTTTATGTTTAATTTAGTGAAAGGTCTCACTGAGTTGCTTAGGGCCTCGCTACGTCGCTGAGGCTAGCTTTGAACTCAGGATTATAGGTGTGCACCACTGCACCTGGCTATTCTCAGATCTTTTTAACATTAAATGTAAACTTCTCAGGATGTAACTTCCAAAGGCAAATTGTGTAAAAGAGTGCATTTGTTATAGGAAATGAAATAGTGTCCATTTGAGCTGTAAATAGTAAATGACTTTCCTTGACCCAGCCTACAACTAGATTAATTGGGAAAGCCAAAGAGCTTCACACTTGGGATCCATGCAGTTAGTATTCTAGGCTGTGTGCTAGCAGGTTTAGCATAGTGGAAATAAAATACAAAGCCTAGCCGGGCGTGGTGGCGCACGCCTGTAATCCAAGCGACTCAGGAGGCTGACAGAAGGATCACGAGGTCAATGCCAGCCTCAGCAACTTAGCGAGGCCCTAAGCAACTCAGTGAGACCCTGTCTCTAAATAAAATACAAAATAGGGCTGGGGATGTGGTTCAGTGGCCGAGTGCCCCTGAATTCAATCCCTGGTTCAAAAAAAAAAAAAAAAAAAAAACACAAAGCCTGGCTTCTTTGACAATATTATGGTTTCATATTGCAGCATTCTAATTCTACCCGCAATTCATCAAGGAAAAAAACTGCTTTGGAAAAGACCAGAAGAACATGTGAGGATGGGCAAATTGAAAGTTCACCTTCATCTAATTGTGCTCATTTTGACACAAAGGAAATATTCTTCTAGCTAACTGAAAGCTATCCCTAAAATTCACAGGAGAGAAAGCAAACATTCTAAGAGTTGGTAGAGACATTCTTAACCATTAGGTGACTTTACCAAGTGAAACCAAGTTGCTATAGTTCTCCAACATCACATCTTTGTACAAATTCCTCTGTGCAGGGTTCAGGCATTCCCACTCCTCTTGAGACACATCTATAGCCACATCTCTGAACAACACGAACCTCTAAAATGACAAATCACAGAACTATTTTTTGAAATTATAAGAAACATTTTTAAAAAGCAAAGAGAGGTGGCTAAAAAAAGGCACTGCAGGAAGGAATAATGAGTGCATAAATTATGTCTTTGAAATGGGTCAAAAAGTAATTTAGTGTGACTAAAGCAGAGTGCCTATATGTTATTTTTGTTGTTGTTGGAGATTGACACATACCTATAGTATATTATTTTAATGTGGTGCTGAGGATGGAACCCAGGGCCTCATACATGCTAGACAAGCACTTTACTACTGAGCTACAGCCCCAAACCCCTATGGGTTCTTAAATAGTTCAGTTTTTAGAGATACATTTTTTTGCACACTGTGGGAAACTCCTGAAATGAAGAGTACGTAGAGGTTCCCAATTCAATAGCTGAAAACTTCCAGGTCTAGTGGTACATACCTCTAATCCTAGCCACTGGGGAGGGATTTGAGATGGGAAGATCACAAGTTTGAGGCTGCCTCAGCAACTTGGTAACACTTTCTGTCAAAATTTTAAAAAGTGTGGCGGGGGGGGGGGGGGCGCATTGCAACTGGGTAAAGTACCCCTGTTTCAATCTCCAGTACAAAAAACAAAAAATTGAAAACTTTTAATTTTTCCCAGAATGTCTTATAAATATCTCCACTGGGGGGGGGGGCGCTTGAAGATATTCCTTCATCATTATGACTATTATGTCATAGATACTTTGACTTTTTACACAATTGCTTTAGTAAACATTGGGTGCAGGCTGTACTTCCCAAAGATGGACATAGTATTATCTCCCATCATATATGCTTTCTCAATACAACCTGGACTTGTTCCTTCCCTAAAGGTATGAGAATCTATGCTCCCTCCTCTTAAGCTGAGAAGACATTTAAAACTTAACTATGAAGTATGGCAGAAGAAGTACATGACTTCTGAGGCTAGATCTCAAAAATGGCTCATACTTCTGCCTTGCTTTCTTGGGATGCTTGTTCTTAAAATCCACCTACTATGTTTCTAGGAAGCCTAAGCAGTCCATGGTATAACTCATAAAAAAAGGAACTAAAGTCCCCAAAGCAACAGCCAGAAACAGCTTCCAAACCATGTAAAGGAGCCATCTTGAAAGTGGGTCATTCCGCTCCCAATCAAGCAGAATCAGCTGAGATGATACCACAAGAACAGAGACAAGCAATCCCTACCAATTCCTGCCCAGACTGTGGATGACTGTTGTGGTTTTAATATACTAAATATTAGGCTGGTTTGTAGATGCAGCAATAATAACTGACTTTTTTCTAATTGATGGTAAAATATTTGATCTTTGACTCTGGATGGGCAAAGTCTTTAAAGCTTTTTCTTTTAGTACTGGGGCTTGAACCCAGGGGCAATTAATCACCAAGCCACATCCCCAGCACTTTTTACTTTTTATTTTGAGATCATGTCTCACTAAGTTGCTTAGGGCCTTGCTAAATTGTTGTGATACTCCTGCCGTAGCCTCCTGAGTCACTGGGATTGTAGGTGTCCACCACCATGCCCAGCTCTAATGTCTTTTGTAAGGCACATACTCTAGTTTTTTGTTTTTTTTTTTCCAGGGATGGGGATAGCACCCAGGCCTGCTTTACCCCTGAGCAACATCCTCAGCCTTTTTATTTTGAGACAGCTCACTAAATTGCCCTGCCTGGGCTTGAACTTGTGATCCTCCTGGCTCAGTCTTCTGAAGTGCTGAAATTAGTGGTGCACCACACCAGCTGCATTCATTTTGTAATTACACCAGAGAGGTCTTAACTATCATCAGCTACTACATCTCTCTGTACTCTATATTCTGTCCCTAAATTAGAGAATATTGATATAGAATGATCCAGATTCACAGACCTAACCTCAGTCTAATATATCTTGTTCAATCTAAAGCTGGAGTATGTAAATTAAGTGTTTTAACCTATTTTTTGGCAAGCTCTTTATTCTTTCTATGCAAGCATCAATTATATTCCATCTAATCCTAAAAACCTAACAAAGCAAAAAGTCTTTCCATCCAGTGTGGTCACAGAACACAAGTTCCTATAATATCAAATTGGAAAACCTAAAATTCAAAAAAGCATAGATTTCCCAGTAGAGTGACCTATTATCTGTTCTTCCCCTGTGGACACTACTTTCCCTGAGGACATCTCAAGTAGTGGCTTTTTTCCCCTTCTTCTACCTTTATACTACTATCTTCCTTGTTACCCATTGCTGGTGTCAAGACAACCATTGCTCCTCCTCTAAAATCTAATGTCATCGTTTCTTCAGATTATACCATATGTTATCTTATTCTGTTACAGTGATTTGTTGACACTTAGGCTTTTGCCCGTCAGGAATTTAATTTAATTTAATTTAATTTATATATTTATAGTAGTTGTAGAGGGACAGCATGCCTTTATTTTATTTATTTGTATATGGTGCTAAGGATTGAATCCAGTGCTGCACACATGCTAGGCAAGGACTCTGCCACTGAGCCCCAGCCCCAGCCCTAGGAATTTTATTTTTTTAAATGTATTTTCTAGTTGTAGGTGGGCACAATACCTTTATTTTATTTTTATGTGGGGCTGAGGATTGAACCTAGGGCCTCACACATGCTAGGTGAGTACAATGCTACTGAGCTACAACCCCAACCCAGGAATTTTATTTGTAATTAATTTTTTTTTCCTGTTTTTGAGACAAGATCTTGCTGTGTTGCCCAGGTTGGTGTTAAACTGATGGGATCAAGCAATTCTCCCACCTCAACCTCCTCAGTTGGAACTACAGGCTTGTGCCACCACACCAGGCACCCCCATCAGAAAATTTTTATCTCTTGGCTTAATGTCACCACCACCAATACTACTAATCCTACTTTTCAGTAATTTCAAATATTCACATCATGTTAGAATCCTTCTAACATGATGGCCTCCCCAACTCCTAAATTCTTCTACTTCTATGATCTTGTCTCCCACTCTACTTCATTCACTCCTCATTACTACTCTAGATCCCATTGCTATAAATAACTACAATATCTCCAAAATACCAAGTGTTGTTCTCTCTGATCATCTTCCCATTGTCACACACCCCACTCGTACTTCTTCTTCCACTTCTTATTAAGTTTAAAATTCCATGTTCAATCACTCAACTTTCAACAATCTTCCTCAAAAGAATACTACTTCTATTCTCTCCTTGTTCCTGGTAGAAGACTGAACATATGGGAGATGAGGAATGATTTATTCAATGAGTATATGAAAACTGGTTGGAGAGGAGAGGAGCAAAGAAGGAAGGGCATGAACTTCTGTTACCATCACTTACTCATTAGTAAGTTACTGTATAATTCTGAATACAATAGCAATATCAGGATAAAGAATGCAAATATTCATGTCTTATAAGAAAAAATTACTTCATTGAGAAACTTGAAAACGTAAACTTACATTGGCCATGGCTTTAAAATAATGTATTAATTAATGAATGTATTAATTAATCCTCTTCTTGGTTCCACTGTAGAAGAAATTAAGTCCAAAGAATGAGTTGCTGGATGAGAGGAGGACAGAAAAGACAGGAGATGATTGCTTTTGAACTCCCAAAATGATGCTAATTTTATTCCCCTTCAAGTGTCCTACTCAAAGCCCCCATACACACATGTGTAAATGGCTAGAGGAAATTTGGAAAAATCCCATCTTTACTAAAAACTATGAGGGAACCCAACTACAGTAGACTGGACTCAAGAAAAACAATCTGGTCTCTTTAGCAGAAGGTATTTAGTTAAGCCAAACTAGTGTCCTAACACTAAAATGAAAGAGACTTGACCCAGCTGCTCAAAACTGAGCACTGAACTAGCACATTCTCAATGTAATAAGAAGAAAAAAGCAAAGGAGAGATATTATAAAGAGAAAAGATAAAGGAAATACACACAAAATACCAGGGTATGTATAACAAGCATTGTTAATAGAAACTAAAATACAGATGGAAGACAAGAAATAAATAGAACAAAAATTTCTAGGGCAAAGTAAATCCTTGAATCTTTAGTTTGATGTACTATAAGAATGAAAGAAAAAACACACCTGGAAGCACCCTGGAAAATCTTGTTTGTTTTTTACCTTTTTGTTGTTGTTGTTGTTCCAGTGCTGGGGATTGAACCCATAATGCTTGCGAGGCAAGCACTCTACCAACTGAGCTATATACCCAGCCCAAGTTTGTCTTTTAATACAAAAAAAAAAAAAAAAAAAAACCTAGGGTCTTTTGGTGGGGGTGAGGGTGGGAGTGGAGGTGGAAATAGAAGTCAGGGCCTCCAGCATGCTAGGAAAGCACTCTACCACTGAGCTCCAATTCCCAGTCCCCACAAGTATCTTGGAATAAGGAATTTCAAAACACTGGGCATTGTGGTCTAAACCTTGAATTAAAAAAAAAAAAAAAAAAAAAAAAAGCTTTTTCTGAGGCTGTATGATAAATAAATGTGGGGAGGCCAACGTGATTTAGACTTTGTGCTGTGTCGACCACTCGAATGTATCCCTAACTGCCTGATTATATGAGCCTGAGTATAACAGTTTATGAAACCGTAGTTTTCATTCATGTATGTAAGTGGGATACAAATAGCCCCCACAATCATGGTCAGAGACATACAAACTCCATTCACACAAATGGTCACACAAAATCGCACGGTCACATAAGTACAATCACGCACTCAATCACTGTCAGAACAAACAGCCACACAGTCCAACGAACCCTAGTCTCCCTTGCGCTCTCAACACAATCCATCCCTGCTAGGCTGTTCCCGCACTCAGGACCCTAAACCTGCAGGCACTTTTCTTCCAGGATGCTGAGGATCCATAATTCCTCACCTTCGGCATCCCTCAGGGAGAGCTCTGGTCCAAGTTCGGATTCGTATTCTAGGAGAGGCCTTACGCCCACTCCTCACTTTCGAACCAGTACCCAGACGTCCTCACTAGCCTACGGCAGCCAGACTACCATTCCACCGAAGCTCCTACCGGAAGTATGCTTGGGCAGTGGTGTCTTCTGGGAAACGTAGTCCGAGGGGGAAATCCGGGCTGCTGAGCCGACTTGGGGCTGCGCTTGCGCAGTTTCACTCAGGCTGGAGTGACGCCACAAACGCCGGCGGTTGGTGACTGTATTCCGGACTTTTCCGAGTCCTCTGAGAGGACGGATTTAGGAACTGGCACGGTGGCTAACTATATGCCCTAAAAGTGGACTTGTGCGGTGGCTTGAAAGATTGTTGTTGGCTGGTGCGGAGGGACATGGCCCCCATTTGTGAGGGTGTGGTGGGGGGAATCTGAGTCCGCACGTGCGCGTGCCCTAAGGTGAGAGGGAGAGGGTAGGTGTGACCCTGACTCGGAGGGTGTTGTGTTTGAGATTTGTATGTGGAACCGATTCGAGATGATTTGGGAGTGACTGTGCTGTTTGCCTGCGTAGGTTCGTGCGGTGTGCTCGCCACCCGTCCGGTGGTTGTGAGATGTTACACTGTGGTTGTGTGTTGAGAGACCGTTTGAAACCTTTTCTGGGGGGACTGCGCCACGGGCGTAGTGACTTTGTAACTGGTCCACGTATGACTAACGGACGGGTTCGGCTACTGCGTGCGTCTGTAAGGGGAGTTCGGACCCGCGGGAAGGAAGAAAGAGATTGGGACGAGGAGGAACTAGGATGGATAAATCGCACATCTCTGGGACAGGGCGAGCCCGTCCTGAGCTTTAGATTTGTGTGGGAGCAGTGTGAAGTATTTTTTGTGTGTTAGGAACTGAGAAGGGCAGGAGGGTCAAATCCATGGGAAAGACAACCTTTGTGAAACCAGTAGCCCCATCACTAAGTCTCTCGGGAGGAAATGCTACTTCTGTTTGAGAACAAGGGATTGTGCTTCTCTGTCTGATTCTTGGTTATGTATTTGTGAGATGATATGCACTTGAGACTGTATCACTGGGAGAGGTCACTGAGTGAAATATATGAGGTATGTGAAGTGGTTTGTGAATGTACCCAAGTATTTACATTGTATGATAGTGATAGGACAGGTGATTATACTGTCGTGTACTTGAGATTAATTTGTTTTAACTGATTATGATTGAGTGGGCAATCATGTGAAATTTGGTGTAACTGTGTGTGTTTTTTACTTCTGTGAGTTAAGGTCTGGATGGAAGATAGTGTGTGAGACTATCTAAGTTGTAATAACTGTAAGAGATTGCAGTGAGTGTGTTGAAATTGAGGATGAGTTGGTACCTATTATAAGCCTCACTTTCCTTACCTATAAAAGGTAATAATAGGGTGCTGGGGATATAACTCAGTGACAGAGCATTTGGCTAACTCACACAAGGCCCTGGGTTCAATCCCCAGTAACTGCCAAAAAAAAAAAAGAAAAGAAAAGGCAGGCTTCCTGAAGCATTGGATTTTCTTAAAATTTTGGAAGGAAATTTAAAATATGCTTTAAATTTGAAACATTTTAAAAATATGGAATAATTAATTGTGGTGAAGAATACAAACATCATGAAAGATTTCAAGTTAAATCTCAGAATAACTGTCTGGAAAGTATAATTGGTACTCTTTGGTGGAAATTAAGTATATGGGAAATCTAAAAATCTTACTTGATTTGCATAAGTGCAAAAATTCTAGGTCAAGTAAACAAAAGCCTAACTCAAATCATAAAACAGAAAGTAAGGGCTGGGGATGTAGCTAAGTGGTAGGCCCTGGTTCAATCCCCAGAACCACATACACATACCAGAAAGTCAATCTTCTTTAGTAGTAAGACCTTTTAGGGATTACTGGACGCTGGGCTCTGAATTGGCACTAATTCCAGGAGACCCAAAACATCACTGTGGTCTACTAGTCAGAGTAAGGACTCATAGTTAGGTAATAAATGAAGTTTAAGATCTGATCTGTCTCAGTGGGCACAGTGGGTCACCAAACCCATTTTGTGTTTATTTCCCCAGTGCCAGAAAAACTGGTAACTGGCAGAATCCCTGCATTGATTCTCTTAAGAGCTATTCTAGGGCAAAGGCCAAGTGGAAGATCGTGTGAAACTGCCTTTACCTAGGAGAATAGTAAACTAAAAGCAGTATCCTCCTCTCATTCCTGGAGGGATTGCAGAGATTAGTGCCATCAGTAAGGACTTTAAAAATGCAATGGTAGTGAATTCCATCATAGTGAATTCCCCCCATTCAACTTCCTATTTGGCCTGTTCGGAAGGCAGGTGGATCTTGCAGAATAACCCTAACCCTAACCCTAATCCTAATTATAAGTGTAATCAGGTAACGACTCCAATTGCAGCTGTTGTACCAGATGTAGAGCACATTAATGTTATTCATTAATATATCCTCTGGTACTTGCTATACAGATCCATTAAATTGATGACATTATGCTCATTGAACCTGGTGAACAAGAAGTAGCAACTACTGTAGACTTTATTGGTAAGACTGCTGATATGCAAGTGATATGCACTGACAAGAATTCAGGGGACTTGTGTTTTAATGATATTTGTAGGGGTCCTGTAGTATGGTGCATGGTGAGATATCACTTCTAAGGTGAAGGATAAGTTATTGCATTTGGCGCCTTCTGCAACCAAAAAGGAGGCATAATGCCAAGCAGGCCTCTTTGAATTTAATTAGTGCATTAGTACATTCTTTTATCTCTTAGAGACGAAACTGCCTTTGGGGGAAGTAGATTTTATGCATTTATATAATGTTCATGTGTCTTCAGTATGAAAATGAAACATTCTTCACATTGCCCACCTTGTTACATGGTGAAAATTAGAATATTGAAATGTTGAAGACATGCTATCAAAGGGTAGATCAGTGAGTTAAATATAATAGTTTTTTAAAAAACGAAGTCACAATTGTAAGCTGATGTTTTTAGCTAATTCTAAATTTGGTTGAAATAGAAAACACAGCTCTACAATTGAAATATTTGACATTAGTAAGTACACAATCCATGGCCATATGAAACTGCCAATACCAAGGACTGATATGAAAGAGATCACATCAGACAACCTGTCAACTCTCTGGTTTTAGGAACTTATGCAGTTTTTAATAACCTTTCTATTGCTGTTTCTGTATTTGTATATTGGGCATATAAATACCTCCTTTGGGGCTGGGGATATAGCTCAGTTGGTAGAGTGTTTGCCTCGCAAACACAAGGCCCTGGGTTTAATCCCCAGCACCGCACAAAAAAAAATACCTCCTTTGGAATATATCCACTTCTATCTCTTCATAGTTATGACAAAGCATTCATAACAAGTGCACATAACAAAAGCGGCTAGTTTTAAATGGGGCCCAGAACAAGTGAAAGCTTTGCAACAGATCCACTCTGCTGTGCAAGCTGCTCTGCCACCTGGGCTATGTGATCTGTCAGTGGCAGATAAGAATGCTATTTGGAGTCTTTGGTAGATACCAATAGATGAATCAAGTGCAGGCCCTTAGAATTTTGGAGCAAAGCCCTTTCATCCTCTAGGTAACTACTTACTTTTTTTTTTTTTTTTTTTAACCAGGGATTGAACTCAGGGACACTCGGCCACTGAGCCACATCCCCAGCCCTATATTTTATTTTATTTAGAGACAGGGTCTCACTGGGTTGCTTAGGGCCTCGCTAAGTTGCTGAGGCTGGCTTTGAGCTCGCGATCCTCCTGACTCAGCCTCCCAAGTCACTTGGATTACAGGTGTGCGCCACCATGCCCGGCTACTACTTTCTTTTTGAGAAACAAATTTTGGCCTGGTGCTGAGCCTCAATAGAGACTGAACAATTAACCGTGGACCAAGTTACTACGTAACCGGCATTACCCATTATAAACTGGATGTTTTCTGACTCATTAAACCATAGTTAGACCTGCATAGCAGCACTCTCCCATTAAATGGAAGTAGTATATATGTCAGGCCTGAGTAGAAACTAAAGGCAGAAGGAATTTACATGAAGAATTTGCTAAAATGCCCATGGTCCCCACTCCTGCAACACTACTTTGTCTTTCCTAGCCTATACCTATGGCCTCATGATTTTCTATAATCAGTTAACAAAGGAAGAGAAGACTTGGGCCCATTTTCACAGATGGTGTTACATGATAAGCAGGTACCTTCTCAAAGTAGAGACTTGCAGCATTATAGTCCCTTTCTGGGACATCCCTGAAGAATAGTGATAAAGGATAATCCTCTCTGTGGCCAGCACTTGAAGCAATGTACCTGGTTGTTTGTTTTTCTTTGAAAGAGAAATAGCCAGATAAAAGATTACATCCAGATTCAGGCACTGTGCCCAGTAATTTGGCAAGTGGTCAGGGACTTGGAGCATAACTGGAAAATGTGACAAGGAAGTCTGAGGAAGAGGTATAGATCTCTGGGGGAAAAATACAAAGATATTTGTGTCTTATGTGAAAAGGATTTAATAACCAAGAGAATGACCAATTGTGTGGATATCAGTCAGCTTCTTTTCCCCAGCCACCTGCTTCCATCATCCACTTGTCTCATAAACAAATTGACCATCATGGCAGTGATGGAGGTTACACTAGCCTTAGCAGCATGGAATTCCATTAACCAAGGCCAGCCTGGCTACAATCACTGCTGCTGAGCCTGATGCAGCAGAGATCAAAATTGAGTCCCCAAGATGGTACCATTCCCTAGCGACAAGTACATTGGACTGCTGTTCTTATGGGTGAAGCAGCATTGTTTTCTTAACTAAAATAGGCAATATGGATATGGATTTGAGTTTCTTACATGAAAAGCTTTGACCACAACTACCACCTACACCAAGAATTAAGGTTTAGGTCACCTTGCCAGGTAAAAAATCAAGACTAGCTGAGGGCAAAGGAAATAAGGGCAATGGGTAGTGAGAGAAGGTAGATATAAATGCCAGCTACAACCATGTAACCAGTTATAGAAACAAAAACTGTAATTGTCATGATTTCTTATTATTTTATTATAGATATTTGTGTATACAACAAAGCTTTATTGTCTTCCCTCCCGTCGCTTTACCATGTAACATAAGATTGACTTTATATCATGGTAATTTAAGTTTTTTTTTTTCTTTTTTTTTGGTACTAGGGATTGAACCCAGGGCACTCCACCACTAAGCCACATCCCCACTTGAACATAATACACCAGAAAAAGACTGAGTTTCTTTTAAAAAGGAAACGGATGAGTAAAACCATTGTGTATATAAATCACATTTTCTTTTTTTTTTTTTTTTTACATTTTTGTCAATTTTTTTATTGGTTCTTTTTAATTATAAATGACGGTAGAACCCATTTTGATATAATTAAACAGCAGGGAATATATCTATTCTTTCACAATGTAGATTCACACAATTCATATAATCTTACATATACATAGGGTAATACTATCTGTCTCAGTCTACTACCCCAGCCCTATTTTGTATTTTATTTAGAGACAGGGTCTCACTGAGTTGCTTAGGGCCTCACTGAGTTGCTTAGGGCCTTGCTAATTTGCTGAGGCTGGCTTTGAACTCGTGATCATCCTCCCTCAGCCTCCCAAATGCTGGGATTACAGGCATGCGCCACCGCACCCGGCTCAATTTAAGTATTAATTTGACATTTTTAAGTTACAGGATATCAAAATGAAAGGTAATTGTCACCCAGACTTTAATATCCTCTCCTGAGAAAGTGGTTAGTACATTTTTGGTTGTATGTAGGATAATTTTATCATATTAAGTGGAAGTATGACCTTGCTTATGACTGTTACTCCCTGTTTCTGTATTCAGGGATTAAGTATAGTTTTGGAAGGTAATTATGGCTGCCAAGTTCATGAAAGGGAATTTGTGGTGGTGAATGTTTTGTATCAACTTGGCTGGCCACCTTGCTCAGATATTTGGTCAAACATCATTCTAGATGTTTCTATGATGGCATTTTTTGGATGAGATTAATGTTTAAATTGGTGGACTTTGAATAATGCAGATCCTCCATAAGGAGGTAGGCCTCCTTCAAAATCAACTGAAGTTCCTTAATAAAACAAACTATTTCTAACCTCCCCTGGGCAAGAAAAATTGTGTCAACAGACTGCCCTTGGACTCAAACTGCAATTCTTCCAGTCCATTGGAATTGATGTTTGCTGCATAGTAGTCATAAAGACAAATCTAGTGTAACACTTCATACCCACTAGAATGACTAAAATTTAAGACTGAATAATGTTGCCAATGATACAGAGTAACTAGAATTCTCATACATGGCAGATGGGATTGAAAAATGGAACACTTTCTAAAACTATTTTGCAATGTCTATTTAAAGCTAAATATCTCTTTTTTGGTACATAACCAAAGTATAACTGAATTCATATGTACATCAAGAGATATGGTATGAGAAAGTTCATAGTGGTTTTACTGATAAAAGCCCCAAACTGGAAACAACTTTAAGTGCCCTATTTATATTGAATTCAAAATCAGACAAAACCAGACTATTTTGATGGAGGTCAAAGAAATAGTTAGCTTTGAGGTGTATTGATTGGTAAGAGTCAGGGAGGACCCTTCCTTTCTATGTCTATCTAATATTGATTGGATAGGTTTATTTAAAAAAATCAAGCTATGATTTTTAAGATTTGTGTTCTGTTATACAAAACTATTATTAAAAACGGGAAAGTTGCACATGCTCAAAATACACTGTTGTGACTGAAGGTGCTTATTCACAGAAAGGTGAATAATTTGACAAAAAATCATCAAAATAACTGCTTCCAAGTGAACCTTATTTTAAGCTTTTTTGCACTCTATAAATTTCTGAATTTCCTCATTTTACAATGAGAAAATGTTGCTGCTCCTTGAAAGCAGAAAAAGCAATAAAAGGAGATATGTGTGTGAAACATGGAATATAGTATTGAAGCATTTTAAGTCTGCTGCAAAGGCCCAAACTTTCTTCACAGACATTTTGGAGTAATTAAATACTACCTTAATGGTCCTAAATCTAGAAACCAAGATTTTATACACAGCAGATTCCTTTTATCAGTTGCCGTTCATTTATCCTATTAAATGACCTCTCCACCAGTCTTGCTCCAACAAGGAAATCACACATGGTTTGAAAATAAGTAATTAATGAAGTAATTAATAATTAGTCTTAGAGAAACCTTATTATTAATACTAATAAGGAGAAGAAATGGAATTTAGGGCTGACATAGCTGTGCAAAAACTGATACCACTCCTTTTATCATCAGGCAGAAAGGAAGTTGAGAAAATACTCTGATGGATGTGAGTGATGACAGCTTAGCAATAACACTGGAAATTCCAGTTCTAGGAATCTTAATCCATCCGAAAATTAGCTAATCACTCTTAAGTTCCCCTAATGAGTCACAGTGAAGAAAGTAATGCAGAATTTGAATTAGAAAAGGGAAAAGAGACCCAATCAAGGAGACCCAACTAAAATTAAATGAATATATATAGTTCTCTGTATCACACCTTGAATAAATTCCCACAAGTGAAGTGACTCATCTGTATTTCACCTAGGAGAAGTCAATGCCACATTCCTGAGTCTGCATCCTCCTGAAATAACAGGTACTCATGTGCCCAATAAGGTCCTGGAAGGGAATGTAAAGTTTGTGTTTCTAAAAGAAGTAGCTTATTATTCTGAGGGCTGGCAGTTTGGGCTTGGCATGCCTTAGTGGTTCTGCTGATCATACTCATGTGATAGCAGTGATCGGCTTGGTGGATGTTGGATGGTCCAATATTGTCTTACTGGGATATCTGGCAGTTGTTGCTGCCAAATGGATCTCACTTTCCAAATGACTGTTTATTTTCAAGCTGTTTTTAGCTTTCAGTACTTGGTGGACTCAAGGCAGGTGGACTCAAGGCAGGAAGAGGGCAAGGGCAAAAGCTGCAAGACCTCCTGAGGCTTTGTTTCTGAAGTCTCTTAGTGTCACTTCTACCATATTCTATTGGTCAAAGCACATCACAAGGCCCTGCCTCATAGTTTTCTAACCATTGATTATCAGGAGACTAAATACCCCCTTTTCTGAAAAACAAGAGAACAAGAAAGAAAAATCCAACAACTAACCCTGACCTTGTTTTTCAAATATCTTTGGAATCTTGTCTTTCAAATATCTCTTTTCTCAGAGTTCTTAATGAACTTCAAGGGAAGGGGGGGAAGCAAAAGGAAGGGCAAGGAGCCCAGACTAGCTATATCCAAAGTAATTCTTCACCATCACAAAAACTCCTTTTTTTCCCCCTGTGGTACAGGGGGATTGAACCCAGGGCCTTATGCTTGGGAGGCAAGTACTCTACCAACTGAGCTATACCCCTAGTCCTCTCATTCTCTTCTACACACATGCACATGAAAGTAAAAGGGAGGTGGGAGTACTGCTAACACTTCTTAGTATCCAAGGAAAAGGCCAAGGCCACTGATATCTGAACCGGAAACTAAATTTACAGCAGTTTCCTGGGGAAAGAGCTCTTAGGATGGTGTGGTTTCTAAAACATAAACTCAATCTCAAAGAATAGAACATGGAAGCTCCTCCAAGGAAGGAATCCTATTCTTGGCTCTCTTCATTATGTCTTGATAAAACTCTGCCTAAGATACACTTCCAATCCTAAAAGCTTCATTCCATAAAAGATTTGTTTGCAATCTGTATTCTGCCACTCAAATATCTGACTCCCGTTTTGATTGACCATATATCTGCAGCTGGAGTCCACATGGCTATAAAGTTGGAGGAGAAAGAAGCAACTGGGAACTCAAGAGAGACTGATCCCAAGAAACAAATCTAAAACCGGTTCCTAGGCAGGCAGTCACTAACACCCTCTCTGTGTTAAGTACCAGGATGAGCTCTGAAAGCAGGGATGCCCTCACCATGCTTACATCGCAAAACTCTCTTCAACCTGTGAACGGCTGTAGTCTTCACTGGCACAACCATCGATTAGGGGATCTTTCAACAAATCCCTTTGTCCAAAAATTATACCTAGAACTGCAAAAATGAAGTTCTACTCCGTTACACAGTCAATATCACAGTAGGTCACAGCAGCACAGTCATATGATAGTTTTAAATCCCACTGGCACACATCCCACATAACTAAAAACAGTCACCCAAAAGGTCCCGAAGCAGATAGACACAAGCACAATCACGCACCTGTCGACCCATCATTGCACTTTCCTCTTCCTCACGGGCACACACACACACCTTAGTACACAGCAGGAGTTCCATGCTTCCTCAACCACAGTGTCTCCCTCACCGGACTCGGGTCACCACTCTGCGCCAGATAACTATACGACTTGGAAGAGGCGTCTGTAATCAAAGTTCGAAAGCGGCCCCCGAGGTCTGTGGGAAATGTAGTTCAAGACCAGAAAAGCCCGGATGTCGAGAAGGCACGCTTAGCCTGAGGCCCTGAGGAACGCGCTGCGGAGACCCCTGGGAAACACAGCGCGCAGCAATACGCAGGCGCAGATTGCTGGCCAGTGGCCGAAGGTGAGGCTAGTAGGTCTTCCCGGTGCGAAGGGGGCGGGTAATGGTGGGGACCCTTAGGTTGGCCAAGAAGGGAGGTGGGAACTCAGGGAGGGTAAAGGAAGGAAAGGGGACCTGGACCGAGGAGACCGGGGAGGAAAGCAAGAGTCCAGGCCCCAGAGAAGACGGGAGGGAAGCAAGAACCTATGCAAAGGAAGGAACCGGTAGCTGGTATAAGGAGGCTGGTGTAAGTTCTGCAGGAGCAGGAATTCTGCCTGCTTTTTTTTTTTAATTCTCCTCTCCGCCAAGCAACCCCAGTGCCTGAAACGCAGCTTGGCACACAACTGGCATTCAGTTTGTGGTGTTTATGCTTATTCTTGTGGGCAGGGGGCGGGGAGGGTGTGTTACAATGTGTGATGTGGAACAGATTATTTATGAAAGTGATGGGGTCTCTGCATGTCTAACTTTTAAATTAGGTGCAAGTCGATTTGGGTTTCAGACTGTGCTACTTTGCAGAGGAGACGGGATTGTGAGCAAAATTTTGTTACTTTGTATAGAAGTATATTATAGCTTAGAGACTACACGTGACAGGGAGCCTAGGAAATTATGACTGTGCAGTGGGTAATATGTCTAATTTCTGAAGTATTTTGTGTACACAACCCATGGTGACTATGAATGTGACTTACTGTGTAACTGAGATGGACTTGAGAAACTGGGTACTGACTAGTTGTGCATTGTTTAGGTTCTGTGCATATTGGCTCTTTTATATGTCTGTAGATTTTGACACTGGCAATTAGACAAGTAAAATAAGTAGAGATTTCTTAAATGAAGAGGAGATAAAATAATTTTCAGATAGTAGGATAGTATGTTGTTAGGAAGTCCCCTATTGACCAATGACTAATAGGTTGGAATGAGTATATCACCACTGGGAACACATTCTTTAAAAAACAAAATAGAAGAAAAAAACTTTCTCCCATAACTGACACTCTCAAAATTTCTATTTGACTGAATTTGTTTTTGCTTCTCTCTGAATTCCTGGAAGGTTCAAGAATTATTTTAGATATTCTTTAGATAATTTAAAAAAATCTGTCAAACATTTACACACAAGCTCGATCTCATAATAGTCATTTAGCTAAATAAACTAAAAATCAAACTTCAAACTTGTTTTAAAAGCAAAAACTTTCTTCCACTTGATGGAAGCCTGCTGTGTGAAAGGGTCATGATCAGGTTTTATTCTCTAATTCCCCAACCTCTGTTTTGTCTCTCCACTTTATTCCCTGTAGGTGAGTAGTCTCCAGCTCCAATGGATTGGGAGCTGGGAAAGAAAAAAGTCAGAGACAAGATGAGACCAACATGAAAATTAAGCGTAAGTCATCTTTTACCTTTTGAGAGAACCTGCTTCTGAAACCTCCAGATACAATTCCCTCTCAGAGGCACAGCCTCTTCTCCAGCTGCTGCCTTGGTGCTTCCTTTGAGCATGCAATGGCCCACCTGCTCTGGTGGATCCTGTTTTCCAGTTAGTCCTCCTGCATAGGATCCAGGACAAACCAAGGCAATCTCCATCCATGTGGTCCTCATCTAGTGCTAAGGTGAGAATTATCCACCTCAGTTATTTGCCCTTACAGATCCTGGAAACATGCACATTTTGCCAAGAATTTCTCACCACTTCAGTTTCTAATGGCATCAGGATATGGGAGACCCTTGTTTGTTATGAGGGAAAAGCACCCACTTTTTTTTCCTCTGGAAAAGTATTCTAAAATACTTTATAATTATTATAAGCAATTAATTGCTTATTATAATTGCTTATAATTCAGACTCTTAAAGACATATTCCTCTCAGCTCCTCCAGACTCTTGAGGTAAAAGTTAAATTAATGGTAGCAAAACTTTACAGTCAGCAGCTTTAGAAAATGGTATTTTAGAATGGAGAACTCAGAATTTTGTTTCATTCACCATCTTTGGAATATCAGCTGAGACTGAGGCAGAAAGATTTCTAAGTTACCATCCTGTTAAAAATGAACAATGAGGATTTGCCTAGCTCCTTCTCTCCCTTATAGTTCCCTTATAATTATGTAGGATGTGCAGACTGGATGAGAACCAAAAAATGAAAGCAGTTTTAACTGATTTGTAAGTATAGGGAGCTGTTAAGCATGTGTCATCTCAATGTGACTTTTTTCCTCCCCTTTCTTAGCTTTGCTGTTTTAGAAATTGTCCATTTCTAAAGAGGAGTGCAAAGGAAAGATTGTCTTCTCTTGCAGATCTCAAAACCATGGCTCAGGTGAGATGATGGTGCTGAAAATTTTGTTATTTCAAAGGATGTTTCTTTTTTTTTTTTTTTAATATTTTTTTAGTTGTTGATGGACCTTTATTTTTATTTATTTATATGCTGTCCTGAGAATCAAACCCAGTGCCTCACACATGGTAGTCAAGTATTCTACTGCTGAGCCAGAACTCCAGCCACTCAAAGGCTATTTCTTGTCCTAAATTGTCCCACCAGTCTTCCCTCTTAGGAAACTCATCCCCATTTCCTCCTTTTCCAGTCTTCTCCCAGAAGATATACAGTACATAAGTGCATTTCCTTGTATTAATGAGAATATATTACCTGTGTATATATTGAACCTGGATTTTTAAAAAATATTTTTTAGTTATTGATGGACCTTTATTTTTATTTACTTACATGTGGTGCTGAGAATTGAACCCAGTGCCTCACACATGCTAGGTGAGTGCTTTACCACTGAGCCACAATCCCAGCCCCAGATTTTTTTAAAAAAAGATATAAACCTTTGTTACATTCACAGATCTGAGTAAAGATGGAGTTAAAATTGATAGAGTGCTATCAGTAAATGGCAGGAAGTCATTGATGTCTTGAGGCTTTGAGGATGGAGATGATTGGCAAATTGTACAAAGCACTGAGAATCCTGTGTTTCTCTTGTAAATCCTTCAATACAGAAGGAAAAACCTATGGCCCTCTAATGACACCATTTCTAGAATACTGATGGTGTTACAGATTTATTCCTATTTTTAAATTTCTTCTAATTTTGTATTTGAATACTGAAGTAAATGCATATGCATAGACCACCAACTGAACTAGGTGTGTAACTCTTAAAATATTCTGCTTTTGGTTTCAAAGACATTAACCTTTCCTGTTTCATTCAGAGAATTTACCTTTTTGTCTTGTCTCTTAAATACTGATATTCTCCAGATTATATGTTGATTTCCTTCTCTTTTGTTTCCTGTTCCTTATTCATAATGAACCATATTATTTTAATGATGCTCAGATAATTTTCTTATAAGTCTTTTAGTTGTAGGTGGACACAATACCTTTATTTTTATGTGGTGCTGGGGATCGAACCCAGGGCCTCAGGCATTCTAGGCAAGACTGCTCCACTGAGCCACAACCCCAGCCCACTCAATTTTTATCTTACCCTTCTGTGGTGAGAATCAAAAGTATACATCCATCCTCCAGCTAACTGCACATCACCTGCATGTCCCACAGATATTTCATGCACATGTCTGAATTACCTTATTACTTTCCCTGCCCATCCTATCATTTTTGTTTTTCCAAACTGCCTGTGCCTCAGCCTCTACCCACCTGCTAATACAGCTGATAAGAATTAAATGTCTCCTACTGCAAAAGCATTTCATGGCAAATCCTGCTCCTCATATCACAGTTCCCTCCTTCCCCAATGATACCATTTTTATTTGGGTGCGTCTCACATAGTCTTAGCTAGCTGTCTTCCCATTTGACATCTTTGTTGCTTTTTCAGTTCCCCAAGTGCCCATCTCAGTGCTTGCTTGCATATCTTTTTGTTTCTTGTGCTTTTTCCTTTAACTTCTTACTGTGGTAAAATATATAAAACATAAAATTTACATTTTAATTATTTTTAAGTGTGTTATCTGGTGCCATTCATTACATTCTCACTGTTATATATAACTATCACCACTACTTCCAGAACAGGCAACAAATAAGCAAACTTGTACCAGTAACATGAAACAGTAACTCCTCATTTTATGCTTAAAACATCAGATACAAAACACCTTAATGGAATACGTGTAGATAATTCATTTGGAGAGAGGAAAATATTAAAATGCTCAATAGTTTAAATCAAGGGCTGGGGATATAGCTCAGTTGGTAGAGTGCTTGCCTTACAAGCACAAGGCCCTGGGTTTAATCCCCAGCCCCGCCAAAAAAAAAATCATTAATGATAAACCAGTTTTCTAATTCATGTACATGATGCACATCTCATTCTATTTATATGATCTTTAAATTCTCTGAGTAGCAGTGAATATAGCTCAGTGGTAGAATGGTTGCCTAACATGCACACACAAGGCCCTATATTCTATCCCTGGCACAAGAAAGAAAGGAAGGAAAGAAAAGGGGAAAAAAAAAAAAAATCTCTCAGTAATTATTTGTTGTTTTCAGTGTAATTGTCTTGCAAATGGTTTTTTAAATTTTTTTTAGTTGTTGATGGACCTTTATTTTATTTATTTATCTGTGATGCTGAGAATCAAACCCAGTGCCTCACACAAGCCAGGCCAGCACTCCACCACTGAGGCACAACCCCAGCCCTGCAAATGTTTTTTATATTACTCCTTAGATATTTCTTTTTTTAAATGCTACTATAAATGACATTCATTTTTCTTTCAACTTTGTTTTATTATTGCTAGTATATGAAATCTTATTTTTTTGATATATTCACCTGCAACCTTTCTAAATCCTCTTATTCTTGTAATTTTAAATTTTCTTTTTTGCCTTACTGTGTTGTCTAGAATTTCCAGTACAATGTTGAATAGAAGTTGGAAGAACTTCTTGTTGCCTGTGTCTGACATAGGTAGAAAACATTCGGTCTTTCAGGGCTGAAGATATAGCTCAGTTGCTAGAGTGCTTGCCTCACAAGTATAAGGCCTTGAGTTCAATCCCCAGCACAACAACAACAACAACAAAAAACCCAAACATTCAGTCTTTCATTTGGGCCTACTTTAAGAAGCAATAGTAGGGCTGGGTCTGTAGTTCAGTGGCAGAGCACTTGCCTGGCATGTGTGAGACACTGGGTTTGATCCTTAGCACAGCAAAAAAAATAAATAAAATAAATGCATGCTGTCCATCTACAACTACAAAAAATTTTTTTTAATTAAAAAAAAGAGAAGTGATAGCTGTAGCATTTTTTGTTTTGTTTTCGATTGTTGGGGTGTGTCTGTGTGTGTGTGTGCGCGCACACATACATGTTTGTTTTTATTTTTGTGTTTCTTTGTGTGGTGCTGGGAATTGAATCCCAAGGCCTTCCACATGATAGGCAAGTGAGGTAGTGAGCTTCTCCCTCACTAGTTTTTCATTGTCCCTAATTGACCTCCAACAATTTTTAAATATTTTTTAGTTGTTGATGGACCTTTATTTATTTTTATGTGGTGCTGAGGATTGAACCCAGTGCCTCACACGTGCTAGGCAAGCGTTCCACCACTGAGGAGCCACAACCCCAGCTGGCCTCCAACAAATTTTGATGCATTGCGTTTTTATTTTCATTCAAATGTTGATAATATTTTCTTTTGGGCTGGGGTGGTAGCTCACTGGTAGAGTGCTTACGTAGCACATTTGAGGCCTGGATTCAATCCTCAGCACCACATAAAGATAAATAAAATAAAATAAAGGTATTGTGTCCCTCTACAAAACACACACATTTTTTTTCTCATTTCCTTTGTGATTTTTTGACCCATTGATTCTTTAGAAGTGTTTAATTTCCACATATTTGGGGAGTTTTCCATATCGCTTTGTTACTGATGTGTTTAATTCTGTTGCAGCCACAATGTATGCTCTGTATGATTTCAATCTTTCTAAGTTTATGGAAGCTTCTTTTATAGCACACAATATAGTTAAACTTGGTGAGTGCTCTGTGTGCTTTTGTAAAGAATCTATATTTTGTTGTGATTGGATATATTCTCTAAATCTCAGGTCAAATTGGTTGCCTGGGTTGGTAAGTTCTATAACCTTATTGATTTGCTGTGTTCTTATAGCAGTGACTGAAATAAGAAAGTTGAAAACTTGTTATAGCTTCGGTAATATTTGAGATGTTAATGTCTTCATGAATTGACCCCCTCTATCATTATGAAGTGCCTAACTTAATTCTAGATAATATTTTTTGTTTTAGAAATCTATCTTAATATTTTTATAGCTATTCTAATTTTCCTACAAGTGTATGGTGTCTTAGTCTATTTGTGCTGCTTTAGCAGACTACCCGAGACTAAGTAATTTATAAAGAACAAAAATTCATTTTCCGTGGGGCGTGGTGGCGCACGCCGGTAATCCCAGCACTTGGGAGGCTGAGGCAGGAGGATTGCGAGTTTAAAGCCAGCCTCAGCAACTTAGTGAGGCCCTAAGCAACTCAGTGAGACCCTATCTCTAAATAAAATACAAAGTAGGGCTGGGGATGTGGCTCAGTGGTGGAGTGCCCCTGGGTTCAATCCCCAGTACCCCCCCCCCAAAAAAAATTTATTTTCTAGTAGTTCAAAATCAGGGGCTGATAAGCTTTGTTGACTGGTAAGGGCTGCTTTCTGCTTTGAATATGGTGCCTTGATGCTTCATCCTTCAGAGGGAAGAAGCATTGTGTCCTCACATGACGTGAAGTATAAGGATTTTCAATCCATTCACTGAGGAAGGAGCCTGTTTTTCTGATTCCTTGCATGCTTGGATATTTATTACTTAAATTTTAAATTACTAGATACTGGATTCTGTTATGTTCCTTCAAAGAATTGTTACTTCTGATAATTTTTACGTATTTGAGACTTGCCCTTAAGCTTTTGAGAGAAGCATTTGGTCTAGTGCTAATTTAATCCCATTACTAAGGTCAACAACCTATAGACCCTGAGATCCAAATCTAGCCTCTGCCTGTTTTGTAAATATTGGAACAGCCAAGCTCATTTACATGTTGTCTATGTAAATGGACTACATTACAACTACAGCTGCAAAGTAATTGTGATAGAGACTGTTTGACCCAGAAAACCTGAAATATTTACTGTCTGACCTTTTTCAGAAAAAGTTACCTAACCCCTGCTCTGCCCCAAACCTGTGTATTATCAGATCTTTCTGTCATGGATGGTAGAAATGCAGCTGTTCCTGGGCTCTTGGAGTTCTGAGAATTACTTTCCTCTGATTCTTTTTCTGGTTTCATGGTTTCATTCCTACAAATTTATAGAGTGATATTCTACCATAGATTCAAGAGGACAACAACTGTTCTACAACTATCTGGAGCTCTTTCTCATTTTGCTTTCTCCTTTTCAATCCAACAGTACTAGACATCTTGAATTCCCCAAACTCTAATTTGTTTCTTCAACTGAGGGAGGCTACTAGGCTCTGTTTGTGTTCTTTCCTGTGCTGTCACTATAATTTAGATTTTTTTCTTTTAGAATTCATATCATGAAATCTGGAATATAGTAGATAGCCCTTATTTCTAGGAATATCTTCTAAGACTCCCAGTGGATGCTTGAAACTGGATATAACTCTGAATCCTATGTATGCCATGGTTTCTCTGTACACACGTGCACAAACTTCATGATTTTCCCATCTTAATATTATCACACATTGTGGCTCTAACTTTTGCACTTTGAGGTATAACAGCAAAAATAGCACAGATTTCTTTTCTTCACAATTTCGCTGGTAGATTAGTTCCTACCCTAGATGTTAGCAACCTCAGCATGATTTTTTTTCTTTCCTTATAGTTGAGAACTTTTACCTTTTCACTTACCGGAAACACTTTACAGCTTCTCTTTGGCATGTCTACCATCATTACTACTTTTGTACTTTGGGGTCGTATTAATTAAAATAACGGTTATTCAAATAAGCAGTTTTAGGCCTATAGTGGATCTGGTAACCAAGATGGCTGAGTGACTAAGGAAGTGTATAAAGCATAAATACGCTGAACAAATGGATGATTCATGTCCTAGGTGGAATGGAATGAGACACTAAGATTTAATCATACTATTCAAAATGATGCAGAGTTTAAAATTTATGGATCGTTTATTTCTGGAATTTTGCATCTATTATTTTTGGACTACATTGACCATGTAGGTAACTAACCCACAGAAAGTAAAACTGTGGATGAGGAGGGACTACTGCAAGTACACTTTGGGGCTTATTTAACTCAACATGTTTTGTTCTTTCATAGTTGTTCTGTGTATCAGTACATGTGTATTGTGAAATAATATACCAGCGTGTGCATATATCACAGTTTGTCTAGTTGCCTTTCAATAGATGTTTTTTATAACAGTTTTTGACTGTTTTGGGTGAAGCTTTTAAGAACAGTGGTGTAGAAATATTTGTGTACATATACATTTTTATTACTTTGGGGTAAATAACCTAGGGGTGGGGGCTGGGGATATAGCTCAGTTGGTAGAGTGCCTGCCTTGCAAGCACAAGGTCCTGGGTTCAATCCCAGCACTGCAAAAAAATAAAATAAAATAAAAAAATAACCTAGGGGTGGTATCTGTGGATTGTAATAGAAAGCATGTTTAACTTTATAAGAAACTGCCAAATTTATACAATACAGTATTTCTACCATCAACTTATGAAAGTTCTGATAGCTCTGTATCCTTACCAACATCTGGTAAGGTCACTTTTTAATTTTAATATTCTGACAGGTGTGTAATGTGTTATAGCAGTGTTTTAATTTTCATTTCCCTGATGTGACTAAAAATGGTGTTTAAAAAATTGCTTATTTTTCCCTTATCATCCTCATGTACATAAATATATAGTTTAATTTTTTGTAGTACTGGATATTGAATCCAAGGGCACCATACCACTGTTTTTATTGCTTTTGAGACAGGGTCTCACTACGTTGCCAAGGTATATATTGTCTTAGAATTTGTTCAGACTTTTTACCTATTTTTTTAGTTGTCGATGGACCTTCATTTTATTTAATTTTATATTGTACTGAGGATCGAACCCAGTGCTTCACACATGCTAGGCAAGTGTTCCACCACTGAGCCACAAGCCTAGCCTAAGCAATTTTTAAATAAAGGATTGTTTGTCTAAGTCTTGTGTTGTAGTGTGATATATTTCTAGATACATTTCTTGTAAGATAAAAGTGTATATCATCTGAGTCTATGATTTTTTATTTTTTAAATTGTCTTTCAGAACTAACATTTTAAATTTTGAAGAAATCCAATTGATCAATTTTTTGTAAAAATTTTATGGTTCTTAACTTTTGTGGCTTACCTCAGAAATTTTCACATACCCCAAGGTTGTGAATATTTTATTCTTACTACATAATTATTATCATTTTAGATTTTCCATTTAAGTATACAATCCATTTTGATTTTGTGTATTGTAAGATAGAAGTTGAAGTTCCTTATTATTAATTTTTATTATTTTAAATGAATATTCAATATTTCCAGAGTCATTTGTAAGAAGATTTTTTTTTCTACTGGATTATTCTGGAGCCTTTGTTGACCATTGATTATCTACATAAAAATATATTTCAGTAGTGTGTTCCATTAATCAGTATAACTGTTCTTTCACCAATACCATAGTCTTAATTAGTATAGCTTTATAAAAATCCTGGAATCAGGTCATGTGAATCTTCCAACTTTGCCTTTTTCAAACTTGTTTTAAATATGCTTGGTGTTGCCAGGTGCAGTGGCACATACGTGTAATCCCAGCAGCCCAGGAGGCTAAGGCCCTAAGCAACTTAGTGAGACCCTGTCTCCAAATAAAAAAGTATCTGGGGCCAGGCACGGTGGTGCATGCCTGTAATTCCAGCAGCTCAGGAGGCAGAGACAGGAGGATTACGAGTTCAAAGCCAACCTCAGCAATTTATGAGGTCCTAAGCAACTCAGTCAGACCCTGTCTCTCATATAAAAAAGGGCTGGGGATGTGGCTCAGTGGTTAAGTGCCCCTGCATTCAATCCCTGGTACCCTGGTCATCTAAGATGACCAGATTCCATAATATTCCAATATTATGATTAATTACATTATTTGCCTTTCATATGTTATATCAGTCTTACATTCCAGGAACTTGATCCACTTGATCATGATGTGTTATGCTTTTTGGTAACTCATGTTTTTCATGTGAAAACATTTGTCCATTTTATCAGCATTGTGTGAATTTATTGCCTTTAATTTGTGAATGATCTTCCCTTGTTATCCATTTAATATCAGCAAGGATTTAGTAGTGATCTATTTTTACAACCTCCTTTATTTCTTAATCCATCTAATGAGGTTTTTTAATTTTAGCAATGTTTTGAAGGATTTGGCATCAGGTTTTACTGTTTTTCTTTCCTATTGTTTTCCATTTGAGTGATTTTTGCCTTTACCTTGACTATTTCCTTATTCTTGCTTTGAGTTTACTTTACTTTTTTCAAGCCTCTTAAAATAGAAGTTATATTTTTTAAAAAATATTTTTTAGATGTTGATAGACCTTTATTATTTGTATGTGGTGCTCAGAATCAAACTTGAGACCTCACACATGCTAGGCAAGCGCTCTACCACTGAGCCATAACCCCAGCCCCAAAAGAGAAGTTAAATTATTCATTTTAGAGGATTCTTATTTTCTAATATGTGTTTCAACTTAAAAGTTTCTGAGCCTGCTTTAACTTTATCTGCAAATTGATCTAGTTTTAGTTTGTTCAAAACATTACAAAAATTTCATTTTGGTCATTCTTCTCACTCTGTTTAGTTATATCATTTAGTGTCTAAACTTTGGAACTTGATTTATCTTCTTTGAAAAGAAAGAATTGTTATGGCTCATGTGTTGAAATTATCATCCCCAGTGCAGCAATGTCCACAGGAGGGGCTTTTGGGAAGTGACTGGATCATAAGGGTTCTGACCTCATCAGTGGATTAATCCATTGATAGCCAAATGGACAATGGGAGGTGGGAACTTAGCTGGAGGTTGTGGAGTCACTGGTGTGTACCCTGGAAGAGTTTACTTTCTCCTAGCCCCTTCCCATCCGCTTCCTGGCTACCATGAGCTGAGCAGCTTTCCTCTACTGCATCCTTCCACCATGATGGTTCTGCCTGGGAGTCAGACTACCATGGGCTGAATTCTCTGGAACCATGAGCCAAAATAAACTTTTCCTTCTCTAAGTTGTTTCTGTCAGGTCTTTTGGTCAAGCCATGAAAAGCTGACTAACACTAATTTAGTTCCATTTTTGTCAGAGAAAATACACTGAATTCATCTTTATTATATTGAAAATTGTTTGGTCTACTTGCCTTTACAAAAAAATGTGTTAAGAAATTACTGAATGTAGCCGGGCGCGGTGGCGCACGCCTGTAATCCCAGCCCCTGAGTTCAATCCCCAGTACCAAAAAAAAAAAGAAATTACTGAATGTAGTTTTCTATCAATGTCAAATGACTTTAGATTGATTGTATTTTTTAGATATTCTAAATCTTTACATATTTTTCTCCCTTAGTCTTTATTCTTTTGGTTACCAACAAACATATTGCCATCAATCAGTTTTGGACCTTTAAAAAAATCATGTTTAGCCAGGTGCAGTGGCGCAGGCCTGTAATCCCGTTGGCTTGGGAGGCTGATGCAGGAGGATTGTGAGTTTAAAGCCAGCCTCAGCAACTTAGCGAGGCCCTAAGCAACTCAGTGAGACCCCGTCTCTAAATAAAATATAAAAATGGGGTTGGGGGGCAGGGGGGATATAGCTCAGGTGGTAGAGTGCTTGCCTGGAATGCACAAGGCCGTGGGTTCAATCCCCAGCACAACCAAAAAAAAAAAAAAATTCCTTTATGGGCTGGAGTCGTGGCTCAGTGGTAGAGCTTGGTATATGTGAGGCCTTGGGTTCAATACTCAGCACCACATATAAATAAAATCCAAAAGATCCATTGACAACTAAAAATATATTTTTTTAAAAAAGGGGGCGGGGATTGGGGTTATAGCTCAGTGGTAGAGCGCTTGCCTAGCATGTGTGAGCCACTGGGTTTGATCCTCAGCACCACATAAAAAATAAATAAAACAAAGGTATTGTATCTACCTATAACTACAAATATTTTTTAAAAGGCGGGGGCTGGAGTTGTGACTTAGTGTTAGAGTGTTTGCGACCGGCTTCAGAGAGAAGATCATGGCAGCTCGCAATGGTCAGAGGGCCCTGACAAGGGTGGTCTCGGGTTGCCTTTCCCAGTTGGCGACAGCAGCCGTAGTCCCTGAGCAAGGATCTGCGCGGAACGTCAGATATTTAGCTTCCTGTGGTATACTGATGAGCAGAACTCTTCCACTACATAACTCAGTTTTGCCTAAGGAGATATATTCAGGCACTTTCTTCAAAATCGCTTCACCCTTAATAAACAAAAGAAAAGAATATTCAGAGAGAAGAATTATAGGATATTCAATGCAGGAAATGTATGATGTAGTATCTGAAGTGGAGGATTACAAGCATTTTGTTCCTTGGTGCAAAAAATCAGATATAATATCAAAGAGATCTGGATATTGTAAAACACGATTAGAGATTGGATTTCCACCTGTGCTGGAACAATATACATCAGTAGTAACCTTGGTGAAACCACATTTGGTAAAGGCATCTTGTACTGATGGGAGACTTTTCAATCATTTGGAGACCATTTGGCGTTTTAGCCCAGGTCTTCCTGGCTACCCAAGAACTTGCACCTTGGATTTTTCAGTTTCTTTTGAATTCATCTCACTTCTACACTCGCAGCTTGCTACACTGTTTTTCAATGAAGTTGTAAAACAAATGGTAACTACCTTTGAAAGAAGAGCATGTAAGCTGTATGGTCCAGAAACAAGTATACCTCGGGAATTAATACTTCATGAAGTTCATCACACGTAGAGGGAAAAAAAAAGAACTGGTGTCACCTACTTTTAATTTTAGTTCACTTTTAGGAAGTGCTGTCGTCATTTATTTTCAGAAATCAGAAAGCATTTATTAAACCAAACCTTGATTATAAACCTGCTCCATTGAAAATTTGCACATAGAATATGGACCCACTTGTACGTAGAATTATTTCTTCAATCAAGTATAATTCAAATGTGTACCTCAACAGGTTCTACATTTATAATAATGGAATATCATCACTATTGCCAGAATATTAACATTACTCTTCTGTATAGAAGTTGAAACTGTAAATTTAATTTTTTAAATTATCACTTTACCTGAAAGAGAGGTTAGTTGAGATACTTCCTCAGTGGAGCACCTCAGTATATATTAATCATATCATGTTTAAGTTATTACATTCAGAGTATTTGTAACTTATTGCTATAGGGCCTGCCATATGGCCTAGAATATTTGAGTAATCATCATTCATTTAAAGGAAAACCTTTGATTTAAAAATTCTGTTAAACTTTTTTCCAACTTCACTTTTGGCACTTTTGGTATTTTTAAATTGTTCTTATGGGTAGTAGTAGATAATTCACTGTAACAGTGAATTATCCCAGGTAAATACTGAGGGTGCTTGTTTGGTTTGGTCTTTTGTTTTGTTTTGTTTTTGGTGAGTGGTCCAGAGCTTTATGATACTTTTCCAGTAGTTTGTAGCCTTCTCCCAGGTTCTCTCAGCATTTCAATAATGCTGATCACGTGTCAGATTTTGTCTACCAGGGTGACAGATGAACACAAGTTGGTCGATATATCTCTAGCACTGTGCATCCCTATTTTCTATTTATTGCACGTACTCACTCTCAGTACTATATTCCAAACCTTTTTTAAAATAAATCAATATTAGAACTGAAAAATAAATAAATAAATAGATAAATAAATAAATAAATAAATAAATAAAATAAAAGATCCATTGATAACTAAAAGAATTTTTTTTAAAAAAGGGAGAATGTGGCTTAGTGGTTAAGCACCTCTGGGTTCAATCCCCAGTACCAAAAAAAAAAAAACAAAATCTTATTTAAAGTTTGTCAAATTTTGCAGTGCTGTGCCTATACATTTGTGATTTTATTTTCCTAATATGTTTGTTTACTTTTATTATGAAATGCCTTTGTATCTAATAATAATATTCTTCAACTCAAAATCTGTTTTGTCTTGATTACCATAATCAATTCTTCTTTCCTCATTGTATTTCCCATATATATATTTGTGTATTATAGGGCTGGAGATGTAGCTCAGTTGGTAGAGTGCTTGCCTCGTAAGCACTAAGGCCCTGGGTTCAATCCCCAGCACCGCAAAAAAAAAAAAAAATTAAAACTTCTATTTGTGTATTATATCTTTTTTCATCCTTTTACCTTTAGTCTGTTTGCATCTTTGGCATTTAAAATATTCATCCTGATTCAAGAAAAAGGAATACTTTTACTCTGTTGGGATTGGAAATTAGTACAACTAGCATGGAAATCAATATGGAGAATCTTCAAAAGACGAGGCATGGAACCACCACATGACCCAGCTATACCACTCCTTAGTATTTATCCTAAAGAATGAAAGTTACCATACTATAGTGATACATGCATACCCCTGTTAATACCAGCTTGGTTCACAATAGTCAAACTATGGAACCAGTCTAGTTGTCCATCAACAAACGAATAGATAAAGAAAATGTGGTATATATACAGAGTAGAGTTTTATTCAGTCATAAGGAAAAATGAAATTGTCATTTTTTAGGAAAGTGGGTAGAACTTAAGACTATTATGTTAAGTGAAATGAGACAAACTCAGAGGGTCAAGGGTTGTATATTTTTTCTCATATGTGGAAGCTAGAGAGGAAAGAGGAAAAGAAAGATGGAGGGGCAGAGATCTCATGAAAATCAAAGGGAGATCAGTGGAGGAAAGGGATGGCAGGTGGTGGGGAGTGCTGGGGAGTTATATTGGCCAAATTATATTGTTGAATTGTGTGCATGTATGAATATATAACAACAAATCCCATCATTACATGCAACTACAATACAATACACCAATAAAAAAGTGTGGAAAGAGAAAAAAATTAGGCTTAAGTTTCCTTAACATTGAACTTTGGAAGAAAATTGACTTTGTGGTACATACATTTGTATCAATCATTAAGGAATTATAGGGCTGGGGATATAGCTCAGTTGGTAGAGTGCTTGCCTCGAAAGCACAAGGCAGTGGGTTCAATCCCCAGTACCAAAAAAAAAAAAAAAAAAAAAGGAATTATAAATGATTCCTATTGGTTTTCATTTTCACTGTTTTATTACAGAGTTAGTATGCAATATTGTCAAATGCCTGTTGAGGATTTAGGAAGGTCATTGTAATGTTTAGTTAATATATATGTTAATTTTCTAAAATAAAATATTCATCTTGGGGGTGTAGCTGGTATGTATGAGGCCTGGATTCAATCCCCAGCATTGCAGAAAAAGTAAAAGATAAAAAATATTTATCCTTTCTCCTCTGACAACCACTCCAAAATTTTGCCTTTACTGGAATGTTGTACCATTGGAATCATCCAGTAAGTAGCTGTTTCAGATTGGCTTCTTTCACTTAGTAATATGCATTTAGTTCCTCCTGACCAGCTTTTGGTGATCAATTCCTACATCCTGTTGTATTTGTGTCAAATCCATGATTCTAATTAATTTTTTTTTTTTTTTTTTTTTGGAACCGGGGACTGAACTCAGGGGCACTAGGCCACTGAACCACATCCCCAGCCCTATTTAGTATTTTATTTAGAGACAGGGTCCCACTGAGTTGCTTAGGGCCTTACTAAGTTGCTGAGGCTGGCTTTGAACTCGCTATCCTCCTGCCTCAGCCTCCCGAGTCGCTGGGATTACAGACGTGAACCACCATACCTGGCCTCTAATTAATTTTAATTACTTTATTGGCATTTTAGTTATATCTGCATTTGTTGTGGGGGGATACTATGGATTGAACTCAGGGGCACTTGACCACTGAGCCACATCCCCAGCCCTATTTTGCATTCTATTTAGAGACAGGGTCTCACTGAGTTGCTTAGCACCTCACTTTTGCTGAGGCTGGCTTTGAACTCTAGATCCTCCTGCCTCAGCCTCCCAAGGTGCTGGGATCACAGGTGTGCTCCACCGCACCCAGTTATATCTTCATTTTTAATGGTTACTTTAACGTTACAGTTTGTAGTCTTTAACTTATCAAGGTTAACTTAAGGTTAATATTAAGTCATTTAAGATAAAATGCATCAATCTTGCAACATTTCAGTTTTATTTACTGATCCCCCTATCTTGGGTCTATGTGCCTTGTATGTGACAAATGAAATTCAAACAGCTTACCGTTTTTATAGAGTGTGAACTAAGATTTTTTTTTTTTTTGACTTCTTGTTTTTTGTTTGCTTTGTTTTATTTAGCTGTACTGGGTATTGAACCAAGGCCTCACACATGATCAGCAAGTACTCTTATCACTGAGCTGCATGCCCAGAACTTAAGAATAGTTTTGTTTAAAATGTTTAGAAAAATTTGAAAGAAAAATATTTCCAACATATGAAAATTTCATAAAATTCAAATTTCAGCATCCATAGTAAGTTTTACTGAAACAAAATATCGAAGTTGAGTGTGGTAGCACATGCCTGTAATCTCAGTTCTCTGCAGGCTAAAGCAGAAGGATTACAAGTTCAAGGCCAGCCTCAACAACTTAGGAAAATCCTGTTTCAAAATTAAAAAAAAAATAAGTAAGTAAAAAGGACTAGAAATGTAATTCAGTAGTGTGTTCCTGGGTTTAATTTCCAGTAAAAGAAAGGGAGGAAGAGGGGGGTGGGGAGGGAGGGAAAGGAAACACAGTATTGTCTGTGGCTGTTTTCATGCCAAAATAGTAGAAGAAGTTCATCAAGAACCACTTGAAACAGTCGTGCCTTTTAAAGAAGAAATGAATATTTGTAGTCTTTTGTATATAACATCTCTCATCCTCTTTATTCCTTCCTGAAAGCCATAGTTATATCCAGTGCTTTTACCTTCAACCTAAAGAAATTCCTTTGTTAGCATTTTTGATGTTGCAAACCTGCTAGTGATGAATATTCTCAGGTTTACTCTGCAAATATCTTTATATTGCCTTAATTTTTAATAAATAGATTTGCTGGCATTGAATTTTGGGTTAATTTTAGCTTTTAGTAGTTTGATAGGATCTGGCTAAGTAAGTTTTCATTGGTGTTTTTTTTTTTTTTTTTTAGTTGTTGATGGACCTTTAATTTTTATTTATTTATGTGCAGTGCTGAGAATCAAATCCAGTGCCTCACACATGTGAGGCAAGTGCTCTACCACTGAGCCACAACCCTAACCCCCTGGTGTTTGTTCTTTTCTATTCATTAAGCATTTTAAATATATAAGTTAAAGATTTTTACTACATTTGGATGTCTTGTTTCCCTAATAATTTTTGCATGCTTTTTCTTTTTCTCTCCCCTGAGACTCCAATTTTGTGATAAATTACTTTGAAATTGACCTCCAGATCTTTGTGATTCTGTTTTCCATATTCCTATACTTCCTCTTGCTTTGTTAACCCTAAACTCCGATACCTCAATCCAGTAAAGCTTCAGTTTTCTTCTGCTTCATCTGTGAGCAGGTTGTGGAATATCACCAGTCAAAAAAGCAGAAATCTTAAAATATCACTAGGTACACTTCTGATTTTCAAGATTCTTTTCTGTTTGTTTGTTTGTTTTTTCCTGTCTGCTTTTTGCTAAGCACTCTGTGATCTCTCCAATACATATGTAATTTAATTGTTAACCAGGGGATTTAGCAGAGTTTACACTCAGTTATTGAGTCCTTTCTATAGTTCTCTCACTAGAATTAAGTTTCCAGCTCATTGTTTGGCCCTGTATTCTGTTCTGTCATCATTGAGGAAGTAAGCTGTGCTCTTTTGCCTGGAGAGTGACAGGATCTTAGGCATTCTCAAGAAAAAAGTCATAAAATTAACAGATCCTGTCCTTGCCATTGCTGTCCAAGGATTTGCTGCCCAATTTCTGCCTGCTTTGGTTGATTTCCAGTACTTTGCTTTAGTTACATATTGTGTCCAGATTTTATAACTACTGTCTAAGAGAATATTTTCCTGAGCAGTTTACTCTTTTGTTGCTGGATATTGAAAAATCCCACTATGCACTTTAGAACCAATGTCTTCCTGCATAAAATATTCATTTAAAAAAAAATTCGTTGTCAATGGACCTTTATTTATATGTGGTATTGAGAATCAAACCCAGTGCTTCACACATACTAGGCAAGCGCTCTACCACTGAGCCACAACCCCAGCCCTGAAACATTCATTTTTTAAAAAAATATTTTTAGGGGACTGGGGTTCTGGCTCAGTGGTGGAACACTTGCCTCGCTCTGGGTTTGATTCTCAGCACCACATATAAATAAATGAATAAAATAAAGATCCACTGAACACCAAAAAAAAATTAAAAATGTGTATTTTTTAGTTTTATATTTTTAGTTGTAGATGGACACAATACCTTTATTTTGTTTATTTAGTTTTTTTATGTGGTGCTGGGGATCAAACCCAGTGCCTCTTGTGTGCTAGGCAAGCGCTCTACCACTGAGCCACCCCAGCCCAAAACATTCTTTATTATTTTTATTTTTTTACTTGTTGATGGGCCTTTATTTTATTTATATGTGGTGCTAAGAATCGAACCCAGTGCCTCACACATGGTAGGCAAGCACTCTGCCACTGAGCCACAACCCCAGCCCCTAAAACATTCATGTGTAAGACAAAAAAATTTACCTTAGTGAAACCTGAAAAATTAATTCTACCTTTGTGACACACTGTATATTACATGTACTTCTATGCTGTACTTGTGACACATTGCAGATTTGTGTTTACACATACTTTCCTTTTTAAAAATATTTTGTTAGTGCATTATACTTATAAATAGTAGGGTTCATTTTGACATATCCATAAATATGTATGCGTATGTGCGTTTATAGTTTGCTCTGTTTCAGTCCCTGGTCACATACTTTCTTTGTCAGAGGCTCTAATTTCTCTTGAGCAGCAACAATGTTTTGTTTGTTTTGTTCTCCCAATAAACCAATACAGGTTTGGGATATAAACTGACTTAACAGTAATTGTTTTTACAAGGCATTTAGAAGTGCAGAGGGTTTTGTTTCCCTACAAGGAAACTCACAAAACAGGAAAAATGATAGTCTTTCTTTACAAGTTTCTATATGAATAATAATAAAAAAAAAGCAGGATCAAGTAGGCCTCAATATTTAGTTAATCTGTTGTGATCACAATTTCAATCCATTATAGGAATCAGTGTCATTCAAAGATGTGACTGTGGACTTCAGTCAGGAGGAGTGGCAGCACCTAGATTCTGCTCAGAAGACTCTATACATGGATGTGATGTTGGAAAACTATTGCCACCTCATCTCTGTGGGTAAGAAAAACTCTTTTTGAAACTGTTAGTAGCATACATTTCATCTTAAAGTACATAAAGTGTGTAGTCTTGAATTTCAGGAGAAAGAGGTAATAAATTCCTTTTGGTTCCCTGAAAGGATGATTATGTCTTCCCTTGCCTGTTGTAAGGTTCTCAGTTTCCTGTTACATAAATGAGAATCTTAATTTGCAACACTGAACATACACCTTTATCTTTCAAAGGCATTAAACTCAACCAACATAAGTTTTCTTTTCCCTTATCAGGATGTGACCTGACCAAACCTGATGTAATCCTCAAATTAGAACGAGGAGAAGAGCCTTGGACCTCATTTGCAGGTCATGCCCACTTAGGTGAGTCATTGTTATAAGCAGATGAAAAGTGGAAAGTAAATTTGAAAGGAATCAGGTGTTGGGGGTACTTTTGGAATGTCTCAGGAGTATCTTTTTAAAGACTTTCAAAATGACCTTTGTGCCTATAAAACTTAAAACCAGATTTCTGAGCTGGGCACAGCACTGCATGCCTATGATCCCAGCCGCCTGGGAGTCTGAGGCAGGAGAATCATTTGAGCCCAACAGTTTGAGGCTGACTCAGGCAACATAGTAAAACATAAAAAAACCACCAACAGGGCCAATGTTGTGGCTCAGTGATAGCATGCTTGCCCACCTCACACAAGACCCTGGATTGAACAATCCTCAGCACCACATAAAAATAAAATGAAGGTATTGTGTCCACTTATAGCTAAAAATATATATATATAAAACCCTAAAGACTAAAAATATATTTTAAAAAAATAACCAACAAAACAACCAAAACCAATAAACAGACTTCCATTATTCTTTCAAAATAATTTTATCTAGTTTGCTTGGTATTACGAAAGATATTTGCCACTACTTAAAGTGTGCTGTATTTTTCTTTTTGCTTGTTTTCATTTATGTCTGTACAGCATTTTCAGTCCTTACCATTGTGATAGATCTCTTTCAGGCATTCTTAAATCTATTAAAGACAGGTGTGATGGTACACACTTGGAATCCTAGTGGGTTTGGGAGGCTGAGACAAGAGGATTGCAAGTTCAAGGCCAGCCTCAGCAACTTAGCAAGGCTCTAAGCAACTTAGCAAGACCTTGTCTCAAAATAAAAAGGGCTGAGCATGTGGCTCACTGATTAAGCACCCCTGGGTTCAATCCCCAGTACCTAAATAAATAAGTAAATCTATCTTTTAAGAAGAGAAAATTCTCAGCGAGTAGTCTGTTACTTGACCATTTTTTTTTTCTGTTCATAATACCTCAGATTTGTTTCCTATGCTAAGCTTTTGTTCCCAGTCTCACTCCAAATCTGTTAATTTTAAAACTCACTTGGCTCCACTTAGACTTTCCTTAGTTACAATTATTCCCCATTAAATCTTTGTGGTTCATTTTATATGGCTGATCATCATTCCTAAAATCAACCCTTGGTTTGGGTAAACACTAACTCATTCTTATCCTGATTTCTTGAGTGATTACTTTACAACTTAATCTCTTTTATTCACCAGTGTGTCCATACTTCCTAACAGTGCCTAATATGTAAGAGTCACACATGTTTAAAAGAATAAATATATACTGTCTCACTATACTCTTAGTCTTCATTCTCTAATTTATCTTCAAGAACTCTGCCTTTAAGTCATGACAACCTCCTCCATTCTCAGAACCTCTGCTGTTTGTTTTCTGTAGCTGGCTCTGGCATCAGCTACTCAGCATGTTTCTCCAACTCCACTCCAGTCCCTTCAGACTACTGTAGTCCATCCTCTCACCTGTTTTGTTACAGCGTGTCAGAAATGAAAATTATGGGCCGGGCGCGGTGGCGCACGCCTGTAATCCAAGCGACTTGGGAGGCTGAGGCAGGAGGATCACGAGTTCAAAGCCAGCCTCAGCAACTTAGCGAGGCCCTAAGCAACTCAGTGAGACCCTGTCTCTAAATAAAATACAAAATAGGGTTGGGGATGTGGCTCAGTGGCTGAGTGCCCCTGAGTTCAAGCCCCGGTTCCAAAAAAAAAAAAAAAGAAAAAAGAAAATTATTGACTTCTCAACTCTTAAATTCTTTTTTGTTGTTTCTTACTTTATTCTTGCCATGATATCAGCCTGACCTTCTGTCTCTGTCATCATTTCTTCTGGATCTATTCACAATTGTTTATCAGCCTGTTAAATATATTAACACTCTGTCAGACTCTCATTTCTCACTGATGTGCAAAATGAAAATTCATATTTCATCTCTTCATTACTGTTAAGTTTGCCTTTGTTATAATTTTTGTCCTTGTTCATTCAATTTATGTTACTACTCCTAACGAGATGCCATTACTTACTGAAATAGAAATTTCTTTCTTAGACTACCTCAGTAAGACTTTATCTAGTCTTTTCAACTTTTCTCTCATGCAGAATTCTTGCTCATCTTTATAAAGTACAAGGATGAAAATCAGTTTCCAGTCAGGCACACTGGTGCTGCCTGTAACCCCAGCAGCTCAGGAGGCTGAGGCAAAAGGATTGCAAGTTCAAAGCCAGCCTCAGCAACTTAGTGAGACCCTAAGGAACTGAGACCCTTTTTCAAAACAAAAAGGGCTGAGTATGTGGCTCAGGGATTGAGTGCCCCTGGATTCAAACCCTGGCAAAGACACACACACAAAACTGTTCCCATTTGATATAGGCTCTAAGGTTTTTCCATAAATGGAGGATTTGTCATCACATAGGTACTTTTATTGGTATTATGTACTCCCTTCCATATGCTGTATTTCTTTTCCATGAACTATTCCTTCTTACTTCACATCAGATCTACCTTCCTCTTATCTGAATTCCTGTGCTACCTACTAAGACACACACACACAATTCTTGAATATGATCATATAATTTGAAGTCTGATTGTATGTGGTTTATGCGTAAGGATTCTTTTCTTCCAAATAAGACCTTTTGTTTAATCTTTGTTGAATTATATAACATGTTAGGTATTCAGTAGTTGTTTCATTAATTGCCTGTATTAAAGTATAGCTATCTATGTCCTGCAAAAATAATCCTTCTCTTAATATTTTCCTGAACAAACATTTCTATGAATACTTTCTTATCCATTTTGCTTAAAGTTTAATGCCCTTTATAGATTTACTTAATTGTCTGTGAATCTATTTTTCTATCAATTCCTCTTTCCACCATTCTCTATTTTACTTTGTGAAGTTCTGCAGGATGTGAAAGGTATTAAAAGTGTTCATTGCTCATTTTTTTTTTCATTCTTTACCACATTGAAAGAGTTTTATTTTGTTTTTGTTTGTTTGTTATGTTTTCTTTGACTGGGGATTGAACCCAGGGGCTCTCTACCACTTAGCCACATCCCCAGCCCTATTTTTGCATTTTATTTAGAGTCAGGGCCTCACTGAGTTGCTTAGGGCCTCGATAAGTTGCTGAGGCTGGCTTTGAACTTACCATCCTCCTGCCTCAGCCTCCTGAGCCTCTGGGATTACAGGTGGTTGCCACCACACCCAGCTGAAGCAGAGTTTTTATTTAGATTCTGTGTCTCTTCTCTTCTCTACCCCAGACAGAAAGTAATTTGTCCTGGGTCTTTTCTACAGTCTCATATCCTCATATGTTCGAATTCAGTAGACCCTTTCCCTAGCAAATATATAAAGAGTCACAAGTTGTTATTAATTTTTTTTAGAAGAAAATTGGAAAGCTGAAGACTTTTTGATGAAATTCAAGGAACACCAAGATAAGTATTCTAGATCAGTTGTGTGCATTAACCACAAAAAAATTATCAAGGAGAAGAACGGTATATGTGAAAAGACATTTAATCTAGTCAAAAAATCTGTTGATCCAAAAAATTTACCTCCTGAATATGACTCTCATGGGAAGATTTTGGAAAATGTTTCAGGATTAATGATCAGTAATTTAAGTCCTGCAAGAAAGAGAATTAATGAGTACAATGGATATGGGAAATCACTCCTTAATAATAAGCAAGAAATAGTCCCTTCTGAAGTCAAATCCCATAATGATGTGCTTATACAGTATCAGAAGATGGTAACTTCAGCACAGTCATTTGGATACAATGAGTGTGAGAAATCATTCCTTAAAAAGGGAGGCTTAATCACACACAATAGAGTATACAAAGGGGAAACTCCAACTGTATATAATAAAAAGAGAAGAGCAACCAATATTGAAAAAAAACATACATGCACTGAATGTGGGAAATCCTTCTGCAGAAAGTCAGTACTGATTCTGCATCAGGGAATTCATACAGAGGAAAAACCCTATCAATGCCATCAGTGTGGACATGCATTCAGAAGGAAGTCCTATCTTATTGATCATCAGAGAACTCACACAGGAGAGAAACCCTTTGTTTGTAATGAGTGTGGTAAGTCTTTCCGCCTAAAGACAGCACTCACTGATCATCAGAGAACACATACAGGGGAGAAGTCATATGAATGTCCACAGTGCAGAAATGCCTTCAGATTGAAGTCACACCTCATTCGTCATCAGAGAACTCACACAGGAGAGAAACCATATAAGTGTAATGACTGTGGAAAGTCCTTCCGCCAGAAGGTAACACTCTCGCTACATCAGAGAATTCATACAGGGGAGAAACCTTATATTTGTAAGGAATGTGGAAAGTCCTTTCACCAGAAAGCAAACCTTACTGTACATCAGAGAACTCATACAGGGGAGAAGCCCTATATTTGTCATGAATGTGGTAAATCCTTCTCCCAGAAGACAACCCTTGCTCTTCATGAGAAAACTCACAATGAGGAGAAACCTTATATTTGTAATCAATGTGGAAAGTCTTTCCGCCAGAAGACAACCCTTGTAGCACATCAAAGAACACATACAGGAGAGAAATCTTATGAATGTCCTCACTGTGGGAAAGCCTTTAGAATGAAATCATACCTCATCGATCATCACAGAACTCACACAGGAGAAAAACCGTATGAATGTAATGAATGTGGGAAATCATTTAGTCAGAAGACAAATCTCAATCTACACCAGAGAATTCATACAGGAGAGAAACCCTATATCTGTAATGAATGTGGGAAGTCCTTTCGCCAGAAAGCAACCTTGACTGTACATCAGAAAATACACACGGGTCAGAAATCATATGAATGCCCTCAGTGTGGGAAAGCCTTTAGCAGGAAGTCTTATCTCATTCATCATCAAAGAACTCACACGGGAGAAAAACCATATAAATGTAATGAATGTGGAAAGTACTTCCGCCAGAAGACAAATCTTATTGTACATCAAAGAACTCACACAGGGGAGAAACCCTATATTTGTAATGAGTGTGGTAAGTCCTTCAGTTATAGGAGAAGCCTCATTGTCCATCAGAGAACACATAAGGGAGAAAACATGGAAATGCAATAAAGTGGTTTCTTTGTGAAGTCTTTCCAAGATAATATAAACCTTTAGTTTTAAAAAGAAAAGCATGCTTAAACATGTTGATGTAATTTTAATCACAAATGTAATAATAGTCTTTAAAGTTCCACACACAAAACTACTGTTTACTAGCAAAAGAAATGAGTACGATCATTGTTAGTTGGTTGTCAGCTTTGACACTAATTTTTGGAATGTAACTGTACCTGCTGACTCAAAAAACTTTATTGAAAAATATAATACATGTAGAAGTAAATTACAAAATGGTGTCACCATTGATCTCCATTAATTTTTTTTTTTTTTTTTTTTTTTTTTTGCGGTGCTGGGGATTGAACCCAGAGCCTTATGTTTGCGAGGCAAGCACTCTACCAACTGAGCTCCATTAAAATTTTTAAAAATGTGAATTCTAATTATTTTTTCAGTCTATATAATAAAAAGTAGTTTTTACTTCCCCAAAGATTACCACTTCTACCAAAAAAAAAAAAAATTATCACTTCCCTGGCTTATAACTTCATAAACTAGTTTATGCATGCTTTCAAATTTCATTCATGTATTTTTTATTCATACATCATGAATTCATGTCCTGTTTTGTTTTACTGAACATTTTAAAGATTGGTACAGTATTCCATGTGGCAGCAGTATATATTCATTTTTCATTGTGTATACTATTCCATTTTAAGAATATACTACTATTTGTCCTATTGATGGATATTTGTATTTTTATAATTTTGTGTTATAATAAAAATACTGTCATAATTATTATTCTTTATGTTTTGGGGGTATATTCATGTATTTCTGTTGATATTGTACCTAAGACTGGAATTATTCTGTGCAAGAGAATATCTTAAGTCTTTTCAGTTATGGGAGATATTGCTAAACATTTGAGACCTTTTTCAACAACCAATGTAGAAAGGTCTTTAGCAGTCATTCAAATAGAGAATTCTTGCTAAAAAGAAGCCTTATAATTTAAAAATAGTGAGACAAAACCCTGTTTTGTCTGTGTGAATGCAGTAAATACAGAAAGGCCTTTTGTTGCTCAAGTCTTACACAAAACAAAACAATTCAAATTACAGGTGAATACTATAGATGTCATGATTTTAGGGACACTTTTAACATCAAAGAATTCACACAGGAGAAATGGATGTTGAGAAGAGAAACAGGTGAGTAAAATTTGAGAATTCAGTAACCACAGTAGAAAGAATTATGAAAAATATTTTTCATATAAAATAACCCTCTTATACCTTATCTCAAAGGAAATGTGGTTCTCTGAAAATCCAAGATAAATCACTGGAAAGATTTTTATATTTGAGACTCAGAAATCTACTAAGATAGTAACTTTTATAGCATCTTATCCATGCTCAATAGCAATTTGAACCATGTTAGATTCTTCTTGGGAAGGATTACTTATAACTAGCATTAACTATATGTATGAAGTCTAATAAAATTCAGAAAATTTTAAAAGCCTTTTTACTCATTGAACATATGGGTAACCAGGAAAACAGTTCTTGGTTCAAACATCTGACACTGAAAATATTAAGTAGTCCCTCTGGCGTGTAGAAAGGGACTTCAATTGCCAATTGAGAGTACATGTAATCCTGTCAGTCCTGAACTTGCAGATACTTTCAGAACAAAACAAGAATCCAGTGATGACGGAAAGACATAATAAAAAAATTTAAACTTGAAACGGGCATAAAAGTAAAATATATCATGTCTTGTCTGAACAGAACTTTGTGAAATTTGGCCTTGAATAATTATATTTATGCTTAGTTTCTTTGCTTTTTGTTTGGTTGGTTTTTAGACTACATTCAGGATAAACAGAGTAAAATAACTGGAAGATTAGATAAGGCTACAGAACTTCTGGACACATGAGGACCTAGGGATTGGTCTAAAATAAGTTTATTTATAGGTTAATAAATACTGTTTAATGCTAACAGTGGTCACTATCAAAATAATTGTGCACTCAGGCAGGGACGCAAGCCTGCCTTGGAGAGGATGGTCTAACAATGTTCTATCCTCAGTCCACCAAAGGTCTCGGGAATACGGAGTCTCTTTGCTTGGACAGTCTATTCACCCTTGTTTCTGCTTTCCGAAACATTTCAGGGGCTGCCACAGAAATATAAAAGTATTCATGGCATCCTTGTGTGTACTACCCTGCTTCCTCATTTACTGATTATATCATGAAATAACCATGTTCTCTTCACAGTAAAACATTGTATCATATGTCCATTTTATTTTTATTATAACATTAATTATAATTAAAGGGGTTTACTGTTACATTTCTATACATGTATACATGGTGCATTGATCATGTCCATCCACCCTTCTACCCTTACCCTACCCTTGTCCTTTTATTTATTTATTTATTTTTTTTGGAACTAGGGATTGAACTCAGGGGCACTGGGTCACTGAACCACATCCCCAGCCCTATTTTGTATTTTATTTAGAGGCAGGGTCACACTGAGTTGCTTAGGCCTCGCTAAGTTGCTGAGGCTGGCTTTGAACTTGTGATCCTCCTGCCTCAGCCTCCCGAGTCACTTGGATTACAGGCGTGCGCCACCATACCTGGCTCCATTTTATTTTTATGCATAGTACATATATTCCTGTTTTATAGATATTTTATATGAAGAACTTGAAAGAGTGGTGTACTGATGGACCAACTGTGAGCTCAAACATGACCAAGGATGTCTTCTCTAAGAGAACACCCACAATAGGTTATATAAACAAAAAGTATTTCTATAGTAATCATTGAACATGCCTCCATAATTTTTTAAAATGCCCATAGTTTTTAAAAACAATTTTTAGTTGTTGACGGACCTTTATTTTATTTATTTACTTATATGCAGTACTGAGAATTGAACCTAGGGCGTCACATATGCTAGGCAAGTGCTCTGCCACTGAGCTACAACCCCAGCTCATATGCCTATAATTTAAAGGTTTTGTGGTTTTTTGATTTGGTTTTATTTTTTGTTTTGTTTTTGTATCAGGGATTAAATCAGGGGCACTTAACCACTGAAGCACCTCTCCAGTCATTATTTAAAATTTCTGTTTTGAGACAGAGTTTTGCTAAGTTGCTAGGGCTGGCTTTGAACTTGAGATCCTCCTGCCTCACCTCCCAAGTCGCTAGGATTACAGGCATGTGCCACAGTCCCCAGCTATAAAGTTTTAAAATGACCTTTGCCTAGAAAATTTGTGAAGTAGATTCTCATAAAACTACCTGGAGCTGCATCATATGGTGATTACATTTGATTTATTTAGTAACCACCACACTGTTTCTCATAGTAGCTCATTATATTCAGTCACAATGCACCAAGTTTCAAATTTCCACATCCTTGAACTCAGGGCACTCCACCACTGAGCCACATCACCAGCCCTATTTTGTATTTTATTTAGAGACAGGGTCTCACTGAGTTGCTTAGCACCTTGCCCATGCTGAGGCTGGCTTTGAACCCATGATCCTCCTGCCTCAGCCTCCTGAGCCGCTGGGATTATAGGCATGCTCTACCACGCCCAGCCTGCTTCATTCTTGAAGAATATTCTTACTGGATATAGGATTTGGGATTGAAAGTTTTCCTTTTCAGTACTTAAAAAATGTGCCCCTTCTTTCTGGCCTTCATGGTTTCCATATACATATGGGGATCCATTTGAGTACATTCTGTTCCATCTATTTTTCCAGTGTTTCCTCAGAGGTAGATTCAGGTCCTGCATCTTTGGCAGGAACACCACAAGAGAGCTGTGTATTTGGAGCATCCTATGTCACCTGTGGATGGAGCTCTAGGTTAAGGTGGTATTTGCCAGACTTCACTGCAAATACCTCACTCTTTTTCCCCTTTCTAAGTATCTTCAGGGCATCTTCTCTGAGGCTGGGTATATTTTTCCTGTTCTTCACCATATGTCCAAGTAGCTAGTCTTAGCATGGTTCTCTGGGAAATTCTAATGTGCAACCAGAACTGAGAATCACTGACTTAGAGGTCAGAACATTCATCTGGTTGAATGATCAGGGGGACATTAGGCAGGGGACTTCCTGTGTTGAGGTCTCATTTGCAAAATTGGCTAGTAAGAGTCCAGACTCCATGGAGCACGCTCAAGGAAACTGCAGTGACAGTTTGCCAGAGGGCCAGGCACAAGGTCAGGGCACACAAGGTTAGAAATGGCTACAGACAGCAGAAACCCCCCTGACAATGCATGGCCTAAAACACAAGGGCATGTTCTTCCTGCACGGAAGAATTCTGAAGGTGGGCTGTTTTCTCTGTGAGCCTCAGGGCCCCGCTCCTTCTATTCTGCCACACTTATTGTGAGGCTTCTGTTCCCAAGGTCACCCCATGGCCCAAGATGGAAGTCTGCCTTCATGTCCTTATCTCACAAAGGGTGCAGGTGGTGATTAGGGCAAAGTGGTCATTTTGAGGGACCTTTCTGGAAGTTGCACATAGAATGTTGGTTTCCCTCTCACTGGTCAGACTGTCATGTAGGTACTTCAGCAGCTTCAAGAGAGGTGAGGAAATGTACTCTAGTCAGGAACATGGACATCTCAATTAAAATTGGAGCTGTGAGTAAAGAAGGAGTGAGGGGACAATGGATAAACAGTTCACCCTATCTGCCGCTTTAAGGAATGCTGAGAAGTCACCTGAAGGTGGACTCAACAATAAATGCTTCTACAAGGATCGCAAGTTCAAAGCCAGCCTCAGCAACTTAGCGAGGCCCTAAGCAACTCAGTGAGACCCTGTCTCTAAATAAAAATACAAAATAGGGCTGGGGATGTGGCTCAGTGGCCGAATGTCCCTGAGTTCAATCCCTGGTTCCAAAAATAAATAAAAAAAATAATAATAATAAAGTCATAATTTTCTTTTTCCCCCTATTTCAACCACTGTAGTGAGGTGCCTTTTCATGAATGCGTATATTATTCAGCCTTCCTTCTGATACGCAATCTATTTTGTTTCTCATGCCCATTCTCAAGGCCCCTTTTCCCTTCTTTCTACCACTATATGTGTACTTCCTAGAAAACTACATGCCCATTTCCCACAGAGCATTATAACAGTTTAGAAGGGCTATGTAATGTTAACACCAGCTATCTCCTCACCATTCACACATTGCCTCACTTCCTAGTTTTTTTTTTAACCTTAAAATAGTTCATCATAGAAAACCTTAAGAATGGAGGAAAAACCCCAATGTGACACTCACTTAGCTTCAACAATTATCAATTTAAGGACAATCTTTCTTTATTTGGGGGGGGGTGCTGGGGATTAAACTCAGGGGCACTCGACCACTGAGCCACATCCCCAGCCCTATTTTGTACTTTATTAGAGACAGGGTTTCACTGAGTTGTTTTAGTGCCTCGCTTTTGCTGAGGCAGGCTTTGAACTCTCCATCCTCCTGCCTCAGTCTCCAGAGCTGCTGGGATTATAGGCTTGTGCCACCTTGCCCAGTTGAGGACAATCTTATTATCCATCCACTCATCATAGCCAACTCCACAGATTTTAGTGAAGCAAATTCCAGGCATCATATTTCATCTGTAAGTATTTCAGCATGAATCTCTAAGACAAGAACTATTTGCAGAAGCATAATAATCACATCTAAATATTCACAGTGACTACTTAAAACCAAATACCAATTAGTCTTCCTGTTTCCCCAATTGTAAATGTGTATTTTTCTGTTTGCTTAAATTAAATTTGCTTAAATTCTAGATGAGGCCTATATGTGAGACTAAATGACATCTCTAAATCTCTTAATCTGTACAATATGTAGTGAAAAATAAAATACAGCTTGAGTTCAAAATAACACTTCCAAATCACATTAAGGACTATAGATTTTTACTTATTATTGATCTGTATTTCCTTTGTATGTACTGTCTCAGATACCCAAAGACCCCAACTCATTTCTTTTATTCCACAGTAACAAACAACACTCTCAGAATAACTATATAACATTGCTACCACTTAATATGATAAAATAGTGTAAGGGTTGCTTTTTTTTTTTGTAGTTTCTTACAACAAATCTTACTGTCAAATCTTTGAATGAAGTAATGCATGACTCATGCATTGCTCAGAAGTGTATTGTTTAATGTCTATATAATTGGAGGTTTTAATCTTATCCTTCTTTTACCGATTTCTAATTTAATACCATTATGGTCAGAGAACATACAACATATTATTTCTTTACATTTTTAAAATTTGCTTCATGATACTTTGAAGAATGTTCCACATACACTTGAGAAGAGTTAGGTAGGACTCATATTGTTGAGCAAATTGTATTATAAGTGTCAATTACATTCAGTCACATGATGGTGTTGCTCAGTTCTTCCATTTATTTGCTGATTGTTCCATCCACTCGTTTTATCAATTACTGAGAGAAGCATGCTGAAGTCTTCAGTTAACACTGTACGTTTATCTGTTTCTCCTTCATTTCTCTCACTTTTGTTTCCTGTATCTTGAAGCTATCATTAGGTACATAAAGGTTTAGGAATGCTGTGTCTTTTCAATGAACTGATTCTTCTTGCTGTGTAATGTCCTACTTTATCCATGGTAATCATCTTTCTTTCTTTGAAATCTGTTTGATGTTAATATAACAACTCTGCCCTTCTTTTCCTAGTGTTTGCATGCTATATCTCTTTCTATTCTTGTACTTTTAATCTACCAATATTTGAGGTGATTTTCTTATAGACAGCATATAATTTAATCTTGTATATTTATCCGTTTGGACAATCTCTTTAATTTGGTGTGTTTACACCATTTGCATTTAATGTAATTATTGATATGTTTGGATTGAGGTCTACTTTCCTGTCTTCATTTGCATTAACAGCTTTTTCTGCCCCAGCTTTCTTTTTTCTTTTTTAAATATAACAAAATTTACCATCTTAATCATTTTTAAGTGTTTAGTGCAATGGTGTTAAGCACATTCACGTTGTTGTGCAATATCCAGAACTCTTTCATTTTGCAAAACTGAAACACTATATTCATTAAACAACTTCTTTCCATTTCCACCTCCCCCCCAGCCTCTGGCATCATTCTATCTGCAGTTTCTATGAGTTTAACTACTCTAGATAACACTCACATAAGTGAAACCATACAGTATTTGTCTTTTGAGACTGTTCTTTTGTTTACCATTGTATCCTTAAGTTTCATCCATGTTGCAGCATGAATCAGAATTTTCTTCTTTTTTAAGGCTAATATTCCATTATATGTATCTACAACATTTTGTTTATCTGTTATCTGTTGTTTATCTGCTATATATTTGAGTTGCTTCACCTGTTAGTTACTGTGAATAATTCTATGAATGTAGATGTATGAATATCTCTTTGAGACACTGTTTCAATTCTTTAGGATGTACATCCAGAAATGATACTGCTGGGTCATATGGTAAATACTTTTTTGTGAACCCTTTTAAAAAATGGTGTGTGTTGTGGGGGGCAATACTGGGGATTAAACACAGAGGTTTATAAAAGGGTTATATCCCCAACCCTTTTATAATTTTAAGACAGGGTCTCACTAAGTTGCTTAGGGCCTTGCTAAATTGCTGAGGCTGGCTTTGAATTTGTGATCCTCTTGCCTTAGTCTCCTGAGCACTGGGATTACAGGTGTGCACCACCAGGCCCCCAGTTTGTAATCTAGTTTAATTCTCTTGCTCAATTTTTATTGAAATGGAACATTGTGCTACTTTTAGAAGGCTGGGTTAGGCCAGGATAGCTTCTGCAGCTTCATGGCATTAGAGTTTCCTCTCTCTAGTGTTCTATGAAGTAAATATAAGTATAGTCGCTAACATATCCTGAGAGTGGAGACTCTTCTACTTCCCCTCATGAACTTTTATCTAGTTCTTCTTCTTTTTGCCCCTGTTGTTCTTGTCCTATTCAATCTGGATTCTACTCCCAGAAGTATATCCTATTGATAGGTGTTGTTCTGAAAGGCAACTAAGGTTTAATTTCAAGAGTTTATGGGGCCCAAATCAAACACAGTGGCACATGCATGTAATCCCAATGACCTGGGAGGTTGAAACAGAAGGATCACAAGTTCAAGGCCAGCCTTGAGACCTTATGTGAAAAAAAAAACAAAACTTTTTTTTTGGTACTGGGGATTGAAACCAGAGGGACTTGGCCACTGAGCTACATCCTCATTCCTTCTTTTATTTTGAGGCAGAGTCTCACTATGTTGCTTAGGGTCTTGCTAAATTGCTGAAGCTGGCCTTGAACTTGTGGTCCTTCTGCGTCAGCCTTCCATGCCTCTAGGAATTCAGGCATGTACCACTGTGCGCCATGGGAACCTAGCTTAAATTTTAAAAAGGGAGGGGTGGGCTGGGAATATAGGGTACTAGTACAGCACCCCAGGGTTCAATCCCTAGTACTGTCCCTCCCTCCAGCCAAAAACTGGGTTTATGGGGCCCAGACTGCTAAGGCACTTTTAGATGATGGCATTTACCCTATACTCACCTGCCTATAAGAAGATGTAAAATTCCTCTAGTTTCACTTGCTGCCCTCAGAATGGCTTGCTGAATTTTCTAGAGAGTAAGTTTGTGATTTGATAGTTCTCTTCTTCTCAGAGCTGTCAGATACTCTCTTGCTTTGCTTCCACTTCATCACAAAGTTCCAGACATCAAAAGGGTCTTGGGCTGTCAGTTTATTTTCAACTGTTCTTCTTACAGGGTGCAGAGGTATAATTTGTCACTTAGTTTGATATAGATGTTACCTGTGGATTCATTTTGTCCTCTAAGTTGCTCTCCTATTTGCTTTGTCTGCTTTGTTGGTGGGGGAGCAGGAAAATTCCAAAAAAGTAAAATTTCTCAGAATCTCTTCCACTTTTCTTGAAAGTCATTTCACTCAGGCTTTTGTTTCATACCATAACTCCACTGAAAAAAATCATTCATTCTAATATGGCCCAAATCCTCTTTTGTTAAATCTAGTGGTCAGTTACTGTTCTGCTAGCAGTATGTGATAGCTGACTTGCCAACCTTGCTCACCAGTCCTTCTCAGGTGCCTTTTAAATACCAACTGGGGCCAGGCAAGGTGGCACACACCTGTAATCCCAGTGACTCAAGAGGTCAAGGCAGGAGAACTGCAAGTTCAAAGCCAGTCTAAGCACGGACCTAAGCAACTTAGTGAGACCCTGTCTTAAAATTTAAAATGGGGCCGGTCATGTGGCTCAGTGGTTAAGTAGCCTTGGTTCAATCCCCAGTATCCAAAAAGAAAAAAAAAAAAAAAAAGATACCATCTGGGGTGACCAACTACCTTGGTTTGCCTGAGACTATTCTGGTTTTAGCACTGAAAAGTCTTGTGCCCAAAAAACTCCAAGGTTCTTGGTCAATCCAATGTATATCTAACTGGAAGTATGCCTCAGAATACAATCCTTGGGCCTCTTCTCCTCAGTATTTCATTTATTTACCAAATTACTCATCAATCCTACAGCTTTATAAACTATGTTCTAATGATTCCCAGCTCTACCCTCTCCATTGTACTGAAGACTCACATATCCAACTGCCATTGATTCTATTGGCTCAACATTTTAAAAATATACTGAATCTAATCATTTTCAACATTTTTTCTATTAATAAATAGGGCCGGGCACGGTGGCGCACGCCTGTAATCCCAGCACTTGGGAGGCTGAGGCAGGAGGATCGCAAGTTCAAAGCCAGCCTCAGCAACTTAGCGAGGCCCTAAGCAACTCAGTGAGACCCTGTCTCTAAATAAAAAATACAAAATAGGGCTGGGGGGATGTGGCTCAGGGGTCAAGTGCCCCTGGGTTCAATCCCCAGTACCAAAAAAATAAATAAAATAAATAGGTATTGGCAAACTTTCCTTTTTTTTTTTTTTTTTTTTGTATTTTTTTGTGTTTTCATGGTGCTGGAGATCAAATCCAGGGCCTTATATTGCTAGGCAAGCTACATGCCCAGCCTGGTAAATTTTTCTTAAAGAGCCAGATACTAATAGAAAATAGAAGCTATACAGGCTTCATTGAACTATTCAATTTGGCTACTGTTGCCCAAAAGCAGCCACAGACAATACTTAAGTGAGAGTGCAGCTATGTTCCTATAAAACTGTATTTACAATAACAGATGACTGGCCCACAGGCCCTACATAGTTTGCTGACTCTGGTCTAACCTATTGTTGTGTGTAAATTTCTAACTCAGCATCCTAACTGGCCAACCTATTTCTATATTAGTTTCACTTAACAGTCTGAAAGTTGTTTTGTCTTGTTTTGTTTTTATGGTACTGGGGGTTGCCTCACATAAGCTGGGCAAGAAGGTATTTTTTGTTACAAAATATTTCAAATGAGTGTCTTTTGTGTACATATATCTATATCTATATAACATCTATATATATATACATACATACACACACATATATATAAAAGGTATGAAGAATAACAAAATAATGCTTCCACACACCCTTGAATGGGCCTCTGAGGAAATGCCTCACTAAACACCACTGAGGTTCTGCCTCCCTGACCAGCTGATTCTTAAATGCACTGCCTGCCCACTTGTTCAAAATCCTTACTTACCTGGGCATCATCCTTCCATAATGTCCCTTGAGACCATCCATGGTTCTTTCCCTTGCTCCAATAGGGAGATCACATCAGGCTTGGGAGTAGAGAGTCCTGTTTACAAGAAAAAAAGAAATACTCCTGCTATTTCTGAACTCAAACCTAGTCCTTAGTCCTCAAGGAAACAGGCAACTACAGGAAAGACAAGAAGGTATGAAGGTCTGAAGTATGGAAAGATAAAGAGACCACAATGGGCAGCCTGCCTGTTTCCTTGTCTAGAAAGCACAGAACAATTCCTGAGGAAGGTAGACACCCACCCAGACAACTGAAAGACACGCCCAAAATTCATAAGTCATTTGGGAATCGATATCCTTACCGAGTAAGACTGGGTTGCTGTAGTTGTCTACCATCGCATCTCTACATAAACCCCTCTGAGCAGGGGCCAAGCACTCCAACTTTTCCTGAGAGAAGTCTACAGCCAGGTCTCTGAACATTACTAATTCCTGAATTGACAAACCCATGTGATGCTGGTGAGATCCAAACAAACAAACATTTTCAATATGAAAGAGATGGAAAGGATGCTGAGGGATATATTGGTCAAATGGGCGAGAGCAGAGTGGATATAGAGGTAGAGCAGAGTAAAATGAGCGTGACTAGAACAAAGAACCTCCAGGCTCATGAATAATCCTGAGGCTGAAGACAAATCACCTTCATACAATGGGACATTCTCCTATCCCATGGCTAGGGCTAGGTACAAATAAAACATATTTATTTGTTATTTCCCCAATAAATGAAATAGGGTAGAAAAACACACAGCAAGTTCTAGTATGGCAAATTACTCTGTTTTTTGTTTTTTTTTTTAAATGATCATCCATGACTTTTTTTTTTTTTTTTTTGCAGTGCTGGGGATTGAACCCAGGGCCTTGTGCTTTTGAGGCAGGCACTCTACCAACTGAGCTATATCCCCAGTCCCAACTTTCCATTTTTATTATGAAAATTTCAAACATACAGCAAAGCTGAAAAAATTTTACAGTGGACACATCCAACATATCATCCAAATTATGATTTATCATAAACTTTTAATATTTACATGCTGTTTTCTTACCTTTTTTCCTAGTAAAGGAAGACATAATCTACAAAAATTAAAACTTCTATTGCACATAAAAGGAGGTTGGCATAATTAAAATACATAATACTAAGGATCTTCATTATTAGATAAAATCATAGGCATTTTTTCTTTTCAAAGCAAGTTACTGAATAACCTTTTGAAAACTGATTATGTATTCATCTTAGGAATGCAAGAAATAACCATTCCATTATCTTGGATACTTAGATTCAACAAAATCTCAGGGTTCCTTTACAACTTTAAGAGTCTACAATGCTCAAAAATGTATATATCTGGCTAATCTTGTTTAAAAGTTCCAAATATAGAAACCTAATAATATCCTCCTCGTAAAGATATGTCATAAAGCAATTATAAAAGCAACAGAATGATGAATATAAAATTTTCTTTGGGACTGGGGCAGTAGCTCAGTGGCAGAGTGCTTACCTGGCTTCGATCCTTAGCACCACATAAAATTAAACAAATAAAATAAAGGCATGGTGTCCATCTACAACTACAAAAAAATTTTTTAAATGTTACACGAAAAACATTTCTTTAGATGTTATTCTTTGAGTGGGATGGCAGGGCACAAAAGGGACTTCTACAGTGCTTACTATTCCAGTATTACATACATAAATGTTCTACTATTCTTTTATAGTATAAAATGTTTCATACGTTTTCTTAAAAAGGGAAATCAAAAATTAAGAAAAATAAACATGTTTATTTGTTATTTCCCCAATAAATGAAATAGGGTAGAAAGACACACAGCAAGTTCTAGTATGGCAAATTACTCTGTTTTTTTTTTGTTTTGTTTTTGTTTTGGGTACTGGGGATTGAACCCAGGGGCACTCCACCACTGAGCCACATCCCCAGCCCTATTTTGTATTTTAGAGACAGAGTCTCACTGAGTTGCTTAGGGCCTCGCTAAGTTGCTGAGGCTGGCTTTGAACTCGCGATCCTACTGCCTCAGCCTCCCAAGTGCTGGGATTACAGGCGTGCGCCACCATGACCAGCTGTTTTTTTTTTCCGTTGGGGGGGGCACTGCTTACCCCACTCAACAATCATTGCTACTTAAACCCCAAGTCTAATCTGGGACTCTCAACATTTCCCTGAAGGGAATGCATTTGGGCTCCATCATAGAGCACTGCATGCACTGAAACACTTTCAAAGAAGAGTGGGACAATAAGGCACAAGATTGTGCTGCTGGGTACAATCCTGACAGAATGAGAAGATATAGGATGGGTTCATGGGCAAGTTGAGCAAGGAAGGTTCTACATAAAGAAAACAAATGTTCATGCAAATGAGGGGAAAAAACTATATTTCAAGGAAGATATATCAATCCACCTGGAGTATGGCTTTTCACACATACCTCAGAACCTGAGTTGTGTTTCCCTGGATTCCTCTCTTGGAAAAGTACAACATCCCCAAAAAGCAACTGTGGGGGAAAGAAGAAATTTTAAAAAGCTCCCAGATACACCCAAATGACTCTATGCTGTCCTTCCAATATCCTTGCTATGCTGCCTACCTCTACTTTTCCCTCCTCCAACACACACACACACACACACACTGATAAGAACAAATCCCAGCCTTCCCTAAGTATGTGAGAACCTAAGAAGAGCAAGATGGAATGCACTCTAGGTAGATTAGCTCCAATACTGAGAGGGGCTTAGAAACCTCAGCAGGAGGAACTCAGACAGGTTGTTATCCTAATCTCAAAATGTTAATCCAAGCAAGGACTGGGACTGTGGCTCAGTTGTAGAGCACATGCCTGGCATGTGTGAGGCACTGGGTTTGATTCTTGGCACCACATATAAATAAATAAAATAAAGGTCCATTGACAGCTAAAAAATATGTTTTAAAAAATGTTAATCTGGACTACAGGTGGGTACAACAACACAACTCCACATAGTTCTTTCTTTGCAATTACACCAAGAGTTTCCTAAAGCAGCTTTACTCTGCCTACAACCTAAATTAAAAATGAAGACCTCAAGCTAGAATGCCTATACACATCCAGAAGTTACACACAGACATCCAGATGCATGCACCAAGTTCATGACATTAAATATCTCTTGGTTTCTCTGGTCTCTATTTCAAACAACTAAATCTAAGAAGGGGTCACCTGATCCATAACAAAGACTCCAAGGCCTCAAATATCTAGCTACACAAGCAGATAGGAAGACAAGTACAAAGCTCTGCAACAGATATGTAACGTGAATGAAAAACTTTCCGTGTTAAAATACTAATATTTGGTCATTCTTAACACAGCAAGGCCTAACTTGTCGTGCCACTGATACAATAATGTACAAAGTCAAATTTCCTGTTCATCAGGGACCATAGTGGGATACCATTGAAACATAATTTCAATTTTGGTATAGATGAGGGGAAAGAGATATAAATACATAAATCGGTGATAAGAACTATGGAGAAAAAAATATATATTGTAAGGGGGATAGAGACTGAGTATTTGTTGAGATGTTCTCAGGGAAGGCTTTTCCAGTTTGGAAACGTGAGGAAAGCCTTGGAGGAAGCAAAGGACTAAACCATGTAGATAGCAGGAGTGAGAAAATTCCATGCAGGGGAACCAGCAATCTCAAATGCAGAGAGAGGAAGAATCAAGAAAAAATGCTAGAAGATCAGATCAGAGTGGTAACAGAGACTCAGACCACTATAGAGACTGGTTTTCATTCTGAAGGAGGAGGGAAGCCATGGAAAGCTGTAAGTTTAGGAGTGGCATAAATTGACTTATATTTTGGAAGGATCAGGATGGCTCCTGTGTTAAGATGAAACTCCTCCCCCTCTGGCCCCTGCAGTGCTGGGGACAGATTCCAGAGCTTCACCCATGCCAGGTAAGTGTTCTACCACTAAGTTACCAAACCCCTCAGAAACGTTAGTTGTGCGATGTAGGAACAAGGGGTATGAGTAAGGAGGCTATTGTAACAATCATGTGACATAACTGTGGCCTGGACGTGTGTTGGGGTGGTCGGGACACTCCCTATGGTCTCTTAAGATGGCGCCTGGTGGTGTGCCAGTTTTGCTGTTGCCACGGAGTGAACAGGTGCATCTTTGCGAAAGTTATTCCTATCGGTTGGTTGTAAACTGGCCACACGTGTGTTCGGTTCGTGCTTTAAGCCTTTGTCTATGCTACCCGTGCTGCTTCACGTGGAAGTTCTGTGATTGATCAACTGAGGGCATAAAAAACAGAGAGAGAGAGAGGAGAAAAGAAAGAAAGAAACGTGCGCAAAATAAAGAGCTGCATACACATTCCTGGGATCGAGTCTTTGTTGCGGGCCACAAGACGACGATAGACGTGAAGTAGCTGAACTTTCACACAAATGTCTTCCTGCTTCCAATTCCCACCTAACTCACTTGTGCACAGGCACATTACCTTTCTTCCCATTCTCTGGAGCTTCCCCCTTTGCTCTTGAAAGAAATTTAGTGTAGTTCATTGATGCAAAATGCAGCAAACAAGAAAATAAATAAGATGATCAACCACAGCAGTGCTGGGGACAGAACCCAGCAAACACCAGACTGCTTAGACAATGCTCAACATACTAAGCTTCAAACAACAATTATATTATTAACTATTCCAGGTTGGAATTCTAAGTATTCAAAAATTCAATGGCAAATAATAGCTAATGATATGGCAAAAAATTAGGTAATAAAAGAACATCCAACACAATATGGTCTCATTTATGTTATATAAAAAAATACAGATGGGGCTGGGTTGTGACAATGGTAGAGCACTTGCCTAACATGTGTTAGGCACTGGGTTCAATTCTCAGCACCACATACAAATAAATAAAATAAAGGTCCAGAGAAAATTAAATATAAAAAGAAAAAAAAACTGTTTAAAAAAAAATCCAGAAAGAGAAGAGTCTGGAAAGGCAGTAAGCCCTGGTTACCGCAGGGCTGTAATTTTATTTTTCTGTATTTACTGAAGACTATTTCCTTCAATTTTTTTATTAGTATAGTTCTAGTCAAGTTTAGGAGAGTAATCAAGAGTCAGCATGTACCACATCTCTGCAACTTAATATTGAACAGAAAACACACTATTTTTAAAAGTACTCTGGGGGCTGGGGATATAGCTCAGTTGGTAGAGTGCCTGCCTTGCAAGCACAAGGCCCTGGGTTCAATCCCCAGCACCGCGCAAAAAAAAAAAAAAAAAAAAAAATAGACATGTTAAAAGTACTCTGGGACTAGGGATACAGCTCAGTTGGTAGAGTGTTTGCCTTTCATGCACAAGGTCCTTGGTTCAATCCCCAACACCACCCAAAGGAAAAAAGGTATTTTGGGCATTCACACTGCTTTTTATTCCTGCCTCCTTCTTTGCCTGAAGTCCCAATCTTGCATTTTCTATATTTTTAATTCATGATAGACAATACTTTTTAAGTTTGTTGTAGTGAATTATAATTTTTGATCCCTCACTTTTCATTTAAAAAAAATTGTAGTTGTGGATGGACAACAAGGCTTTATTTTATTTATTCTTATGAGGTGCTGAGGGTCGAACTCAATGCCTCACATGTGCTAGGCAAAGACTCGGTCACTGAGCTACAGTCCCAGCCCTCGCCATTCATTTTTAACATAGATGTAACTTTCTCTTACCAAAAGGATGAGCTTGGTCACCTTAACTAGTTGTCCACTTCCTCAATACAGACGATCCGGATTATATGCCTTATACAAGCACCTCCTGGTAACCACCTCGTTAATGGATAGCATCTACTTGACTCACCCTAGGGACTCCAACCCACTTGGATCCCACTAAAGGTATCTGTTTCTCTCTCACACAAACATACCGAGGGATCACACAAGTTGCAGTCGCAACAGTAAAGCGATAGGCGCCCCACACCAAAGACTCAGACCTTCAACTCCTGCACACACGGTGTTGAGCACATACACAAAATTACACAGTCCCAACCACATGATCACCGGTTCTGCACATTCTCAGGCACAGTGCAACTCGGTCAGGAAGTCACAATCACATACCCATTCTGGAAACCCAGAGTCATCACCACCCAAAGTCACAATCACATACTACGAAGCCACACAGTAACAATCATCATCTTTCCCTCTCTTTCTCCTCTCTTCAGCTCGCTCCAAATACAAAAGGACCTGAGCCAGACTCCTCACCCTAGGCTTTCCCTATTTCCGGTCGGGTACAAACTGGCCAAGTTCACTGGATTCCAAAGGCCATTCAGCAACCACAGTTAAGCCAACTATCCCACCAAGTCATAAAGAGGAACCTGAAATCCCGCAGCACGTGGGGTCGACCTTCGAGGTCTCTGGGAAATGTAGTCCAGAGGCCTACCGCAGTAAAGTCCTCAGGACGAAAGCTGAGCTTGCTCCACTTTACCGCGTCTCCGCAGAGCCCCGGCGCCAAGCGCATCAGAGACGGTGCCCAACCGCCACTATAGGAGCTACTTATCCCAGGCAGCTAGGTTTCCGTCGGACGACCGCAGGACGACGTACCACCAGTTCGCGGCGGAAGTACCTTCGAACCTCAAGACCTATGGGACATGTAGTCCCAACCTCGAGACGCGGCTACTGCCGCGGGAATGCGGGTCACGTGATCCCTCTGCGCACGGAACCTGGTCTTGGCCAACGTAAAGTTGCTGGCTGCACCTGAGAGAGAAGGGTAGGGGTGCAGTCTTGTTGGTAGAGTCCGTGCCTAGCATGCCCAAGGCCCGGGGTTCAATCCCCAGCATCACACAGCAAAAAAATAAGGCTGTAAGAGACGTCTGGAGTTGCTGGCTCGCCCTCAGACGCAGAAGGGATGACCTGATGTGTACCGTTGAGTGCAGCCCTCACTTCGCACAGCGCGGAGGCTGAGGGTAAAGCCCTGATCATCTTCGGAAGCGATAGGGAAGAATTCAGGTTTTAGGGTTCTCCCGTGTACAAGCGCACCCCCAGAGCAGGGTTGAGGAGAGTGCGAAGATGGTGATTGTGACCCCATTTGTGACTGAGTGTGAATGTGGGTCATCTATTTGGGACACTGGGATTGCATCTTTAAGCCTCGTCAGGTATTTGCAAATTGATACTAATCAGTGGGAACTTTTTTTTTTTTTTTTTTTTTGGTACTGGGGATTGAACCCAGGGGCACTCGAACACTCAGCCACATTCCCAGCCCTATTCCCAGCCCTATTTTTATTTATTTTTTTTATTTTTTTTATTTAGAGACAGGGTCTCACTGAGTTGCTTAGGGCCTCGCTAAGTTGCTGAGGCTGGCTTTGAACTCGCGATCCTCCTGCCTCAGCCTTCCAAGTGCAGGGATTATAGTCGTGCGCCACCGCGTCTGGCCTAAAGGGGCACCTTTCTAAAGCAAGAATTTTATTTGAAGACTGATGGGGGAAGGGAGAGACAACATAAATGATTTTATGTTAAAATACGCATATTTATTTTGAATTAAGCTGGGCGCTGTAGCTCCTGTCTCTCAGCCCACCTACTCGGGAGACTGAGGCAGGAGGATCCCAAACTCGAGGCTTGGCTGGGCAATTTAGCAGAGACTTCGTCCTAAAGCAGATTTTTAAGAGGGCTAGGGATGTAGCTCCGTGGTAGATTACCCATAGGCTCAATCCCCAATATCAACAACAACAAAGCCCTGTTATCTGATAATATAAAATGACTTTTATGTTAAAATAGGCATGTTTATTATGGATTAGAATGCAAAAGCAACATGCCTTTTAAAGCAAGAAATAAGATTTCAGAATAAGTTATTGTCATGAGGTGCTTGGTTTTGTCTTATTGAAGACCCCAAGTATAGGCACATACTTTCTCTGTATATTCACTGAATTACTAAATGATGTAAGTTTAAATCGACCACCTTACTATTTGTTTTCTGTACCACTGAGCTACATCTCCAGTCCTTTTTGTTGTTGTTGTTTTTATTTTGTTACAGAGTCTCACTTAGTTGCCCAAGTAGCAGAGGCTGGTCTTGAACTTGCCATCCTCCTGCCTCAGTCTCCCTACTAGCAGGGATTACAGGCCTGAGCCACCACTCCTGGCTTCACCTGTTCATGATTCTGGCATGTTCAAAGTATATTTTGTATAATGTTCTTCAACTTGAGTTTATACATTTTGGGGAGAAAAATCACATAAGCAATGTTCTTTATCCTCTCAGGAGACACATATCAGCGTGTTCCATTACTAGTGATGTTAATTTTTCTTAGTAAATTAATTTACTAAGTTGCTTTACTAAGAATTTACTAATTAATTAATTTAATTTTTCTCCACTATGTAGTTAATAAATGAGTATGTTAAATTCATTCTTAAATAAGAGTCTGAGAAATGATGTTTGTAGACTCCCAGTCCTACCATTACAGAATTCCAGCATAAAGTAAGTTCTAGAGGGACTGAAAGACAATAAATACGTAACCAGCACCTGATCATCTTGGGAATTTCCTTCAGCTCTTTCTTATCTTGGGTCATTGTTTTCCTGTAGATTTTTTTCCCTTTTGTTTAGTACCTGATTTTTTTTTTTTTGCAAGGGGAGGGGGTTGGGGGTGTTGGTGGTAGTGGTGGTGAATCCTCCTCCAGCACCTTTAAGATAGTTAATTCAGGGAGTGGGAAAGTGACTCAGAGGTACAGAACTTGCCTAGCATGCATCAGGCCCTGGGTTCAACTCCCAACATCACAAAAAATGATCACAAAAGATAGGTTAATTTGAGGTAAAATTTGAGGACCTTTACAAGTGTGGAAATGTCATTCTTCTAGCTCTTTTGGATGATTGTTTATCTAGATTTGAAATTTTAGGTTAGATATAATGTTCTATTAGAATTTTGAGAGAATTCTGCAATTGTCTTCAAGCTTCATATTTTCTTAAAATACCATGACAGTTTTTTGATATTTTGTTGTTCTTTCTCCTTGGAAGCATGTAGGATCATCTCTTCATACCTAATTTTCTAAAATTTGACAGAGGTATGTACTGATGTGGGCCTTTTCAATCCTTTTTGTACAGCGTACCCTTTATTTTGAAGAACCATGGATTGTATTTCTCTTGAAATCTCATGTTTGTTCACTGAATTTTTCCCTCCCATTCACTTTTCTCCCCACCCCCTTTTTCTTTTCTGGAACTCTTCAGCTGTATGTTAACATTCTTCATTTGATTGCTCGTTCCCTCATCATTTATCACTTTTTTTAAAAACTGTTTTCTATATCTACCTTTTTTCCCCCCAGATAGGGTTTTACTAAATTGCCATGGTTATTCTCTAATTTGTGATCCGCCTGCCATAGCCTCCCAAGTAGCTCATAATACAGGCATGCACACCAAGCCAGGCCCTAACAGTTTAAAGTAAGCCAGATACCAGCATGCTCCTGTAGTCCCAGCTGTTTAGGAGGCTGAAGGTAGGAGGATGGCTTGAGCCCAAGAATTCAAGACCAGCCTGAACAATAGCTAGACCATGTCCCCTCAAAAATTTTTTCCTTAAATAGCTATCTTATTTTTCATTTCCATAAGCAGTTTTTATACCTGTTGCTTCCTTATCATAATACTTACTACCTCTTTGTGCTATTTTGAGTATTTTGTTTTGGTTTAATATCTGTTCCTAATCTTATATCCATTTCTTTATAGGTTCTAATCTGTTTTTCATATTACAGTTTCCCCTAAATATTTGTTGATTAGTAGCTGTATGTTTATTTTATTAATGATGCACTAAAAAGGTGATTATAATCTATCTATATAATATCAATATATGATATATAGATATTATGTTGAGATAGAAGTAGAGTTGGGGCTTTTATAGTGAATCTTGTGAGCCAGCTCATCAGCCTGACTCAAAAATTTTTTAAACAATGGGCTAGGGCTGGGTGTAGTGACGCATGCCTGTAATCCCAACAACCCAGAAGGATGGCAAGTTGGAACCAACCTGGGAAATTTAGTAAGACCCTGTCTCAAACTAAAAAATTAAAAGGACTGGGGATGTAGTTCAGTCATAAAGCACATCTGGATTCAATCCTCAGTACCAAAAAATAAAATAAAAACAAAAACAAAAATTAAAAGAAAATGAGAATGTAGCTCAGTGGTACACTGCTTACCTAGCATGTGTGAGGCCCTTGGGTCAATCCCCAATACCATAAAAGAATAAAATAACTCAGAAGTATTCATACTAGTCAAATGTTATTATTCTATGCAAAGTTCCTCTGTAAATTTCCTTCTAAAAATTAGGGGACAGTGGTTGTTAGCACTTGGGACTTCTTTCATTTTGGCAGATGCATTTGAACTGAAGCTGAAGATTGTACCCTGCCAATGAAACTTTATTAATAATATAATAGTGGAAATTTTTAATAGATTATTATAATAATATTTTTCACATATTTACTATAAACTAACTCAATTAAAAATTAACGTATTAACTTTTTAATGATTATTCTTTGTACCCCATTTTATTTTATTTATTTATTTATTTATTTATTTATTTATTTTTTTGGAACCAGGGATTGAACTCAGGGACACTTGGCCACTGAGTCACATCCCCAGCACTATTTTGTATTTTATTTAGAGACAGGGTCTCACTGAGTTGCTTAGGGCCTCGCTAAATTGCTGAGGCTGGCTTTGAACTCGCGATCCTCCTGACTCCATCTCCCAAGTCACTTGGATTACAGGTGTGCGCCACCATGCCCAGCTTGTACCCCATTTTAGAAGAAATTTTGTTAAGTTAAAAAGCAGAGAGGCAACTGAAAGACTTATGGGTCAAGTTGGATATATCGCCTAGAAAATACTGACCAAAGAAAAAGGCTGTAATATGAGAATATTGGAAAGATGTCATCTCTAAAATTTACACATTGTTTTTTCAAGACAAGGCTTGTATCAATGTGACTTACTTGGAAAGAATTGGAAACAATACAGACTTAAGGTGTTACTAAGGAATCTATGTATACTATGAATATCATAGGTAGATTTATAGCTCATCCTATATTATAGCCCTGTTAAATGAAATTTATAGAAAAAGGGGTTCAGAATTAAATGTCATCAAATACCTGAGAATGCACAATGGAAAGAAAGCCTATGAACTTTGTCAGTTGTCACATTCCTTTAAACACTAGGTAGATCATACAGCAGAGGAACCTTGTACATCTAAATATTGAAAAACCTTCAGCCAGTTATTCAAACTAAGTGAGCATAAGAAAATTCTAGCTGTGGAGAAATCCAGTGAACGTAACAGATTTGGAAATCTATTTTACCAAAAGCAAAACTTCATGGAACATGAGAAAATTTAAACCTTATGACTGTGAAAAATCCTCCATTCAGATATCAGACTTCATAAGTAACCAAAAAATTCATATTGGAAAGAAGTATTGTCCATGTAAGAAATGTGGGAAAGCCTTCAGTCACAAATCAAATAGCATTGACCATGAGAAAAACTATGTAGGGCAGAAATCCTTTGAATGTAATGAATGTGGAAAAGCTTTCAGCCAGAAGCAGTACCTTACTACACATCATATAGTTCATTCTGGACAGAAGTCCTACTAATGTAAGGAATGTGGAAAATCATTCAGCCAAAAGGAAACCTTACCAATCATGAAATTCATACCAGAAAGAAACTATTTGAATGTAATGATTGTGAGAAAGCATTTTTTCAGAAGTCAAGCTTCATTAAGCACACAGGGGGAAACACACAGGAGAAAAATCACATATATGTAAAGGATGTGGGAGAACCTTCAGCAACAAATCAGATCTCACAACGCATGAGAAAATTCACATTGGAGAGAAACCCTTTAAATGTAATGAATGTGGAACCTCATTAACATCCCAACGTTCACACAGGAAAGAAGCCCTTTGAATGTCATAAATGTGGAAAATTCTTCTCTCAAATCATCTCATTTATTGTACATGTGAGAATCCATACAAGTAATAGACTTATGAATGTGGTATGTGGGAAAGTCTTCTCTCAAAGCTCATCCTACTCTGCATATGAGAAGCCATAGAGGTGAGAAACCTATGGATGTAATCAGTGTGGGAAAGCTTTTCTCGGTTCTCAGCTCTTGCTTTACATGTGAGAACACACACAGGTGAGCCTTATCAGTGTAGAGAATGCGGGTAAGCATTCAGCCAAAAGTCACACCATATTAGGCATCAGAAAGTTCATATTTATTTAAGATAATATAAATACCTTGAATACAGCAAAGGCTTCAGCAGGAATTTAGACGTCCTGAACATCAGATATTTCATTCTTGGGTAAAAGACTACACAGGTACAGAAACCTTTAACAGAAGCTGTAAATGTCTAAGACATCAGAATATTCTTATGAGAAATATTAATATAATGAAAAACCTGTATCCAACAAGATTTTTCAGTAAACATCATAGTGTAGAGTCTTATTAAAGTAAGAGATAAGAAATGCACCATTACACATTAGCATAATCCTAGAGACGATAGCCAATGCCATAAGATGAAGAAGAGAGAAATGGATTGGAAAAGAATAAATATTTTCAGATACTATGATTATTGAATATAGAGCAGTGGAATATGTCTATAATCCTAACAGGTGAGGAGACTGAGGCAGGAGAAACGGAAGTTTAATGCTTGATGGGCAACATAGATCTCTGTCTCAAAAAAATCTGGATATATAAGTATGATTATTAAACAAGCATTATGCATTAGTAAGTATTAGATTAATGGAACGGAATATAAAGACTAGATATCTAATTCTATGATTCCAAACTAAACAGTGTTTTGCATAATTGATACTCCCTATAGAGAAACAAAAATTCTTGCCTTATATCCTATATTTGAAAAAACCAAATATGGACTGAGCACAGTGGTGCATACCTGTAATTCCAGCTACTCAGGAAGCTGAGGCAGGAGGATCAAGTGAAACCCTGTCTCAAAAATAATTTTTTTTTTTTTTTTGGTACTGGGGATTGAACCCAGGGGCACTCAACCACTAAGCCACATTCCCAGCCCTATTTTGTATTTTATTTAGAGACAGGGTCTCACTGAGTTGCTTAGGGCCTCGCTAAGTTGCTGAGGCTGGCTTAGAACTTGAGATCCTCCTGCCTCAGCCTCCCAAGTGCTGGGATTACAGGCCTGTGCCACCACGCCCGGTAATAATTTTTTTTAAATGTAGGACTGGGGATGTAGTTTAGTGGTAGAGTACTGTCCTAGCATGTACAAGGCCTTGGGTTCAATCCCCATATCACCAAGAAAAGAAAAAGAAAAATCAAAACATTGAACATTTTGATTTGGAAAGCAAAATTTAAAACCTCAAGAAAATGACTTAAAGGTCTTAAAGAAGTTTTCCTTATAAAATAAACTCCAAACATCCACTTTCTTTTTTTTTTAATATCATGACTTAGAAAAACTCTGATGTATTTATATGGCTAGAAATATAACAAGATGTTCTTTGCAGTATGAATTTTTTTGTGGGGGGGAAATTGGTACCAGGGATTGAACTCGGGGCACTCAACCACTGAGCCACATCTCCAGCCCTATTTTCTATTTTATTTAAAGACAGGTTCTCAATAAATTGCTTAGTACCTCACTTTTTCCTGAGGCTGGCTTTGAACTCACAATCCTCCTGCCTTAGCCTCCCGAGTCACTGGGATTACAGGCCTGTGCCATTGAGACTGGCTGCAGTATGATTTCTTGAAGCCAGAAAATGCCTATCATTAAGGAAACGCTATCATTAAGGATGAATAAAATTTCTTATATGCTGGAACAATTTATTGCAACAAATTATATCTACATTAATAGAGAAAGGTCTTAAAACCATGATCTTGAATAAAAATAAATCAAGGAGGGGGTGGAGTTATGGGTCAGTGGTAGAGCTCTCGCCTAGCATGTGTGAGGCACTGGGTTCGATTCTCAGCACCGCATATAAAAAAATAAAAAATAAAGTTCCATCAACAACCAAAAAATATTTTAAAAATAAATAAATAAATAAATAAAAATACATCAAGGAGCAGATGATGCACATAATATAATGATGTATTTATTTGAACAAAAAACATTAATGTATACTAGGTTAGTAGTACAGGTATGTATGTAAATGCATAAAAAATAAGAAAAGCTGGACAAATTCATGGTAGTTGTTTGCATTTGTGGATGAGGAAGAATGGGATGAAATAGGTGATGGTTGGAAGAGATTTTGGCTCCACATCTAAATATCCACGTTATTTCAAAACTATAAAGAATCATAAAATATTACAGTACTTCTCAGCAGTGGTAATACATGTGCTTACATGTTAGGGTTAGTTTGTTATAGCTTTAAAAAAAAAATAAGGTGGATTTACATTATATTCTTTTTTTTTGGAACCAGGGATTGAACTCAGCACTGAGCCACATCCCCAGCCCTATTTTGTATTTTTATTTAGAGACAGGGTCTCACTGAGTTGCTTAGGGCCTCGCTAAGTTGCTGAGGCTGGCTTTGAACTCGCGATCCTCCTGACTCGGCCTCCCAAGTTGCTTGGATTACAGGCGTGGGCCACCACGTCTGGCTACATTATATTCTAAAATAATGTAACAGTTGTCTCCATTTCCAATCAGACACTAAGGTTTTTTTTTTCCTAATTAGAAAATACATCTGAAAACTTCTGCTTACTATAAAAAATTAGACTATTTAACTTATTTAAAATGAAATGGCAATATAATAAAACAGTTTTAATTTGCTGTTTTATCATGTCCTGGTAGGAGTATGCATGGTCTAATTTCTCATTTCTAGCACTGTTTTCCAACAGACTGGTTGGACTCATACATTTGTAATTATCCTGTCATTAAATAATGATACAAGCAGCGTCTTTGTGGAGAGAATTCAATTAGAGAGACCGAATTTAGGTATTAGTTTCCTGGTTTCTTCATTTTAATTTCAATAGTAAAGGCTTTAGAAACTTAGGTTTTTATTGCAATGTTTTAAATTTTTTAATTAAGTTTTTTAACTCTACTTTCTAGGTCTTCTATTAAACCACTGAGTAACATGCCAACCCATTCATCCTAGCTTCAATCTTACTTTGCAGGTTTTTTTCCCCATAATTCTGACTGATGAGATTTTCTGGACTAACGCGTCTCAGAATTATTCCTCTCTCTCTCTCATAGGTTATTTATATACCAACCCACAGGAGATATAATTCCTCTTCACTGTGACCTGCTGCTCCTTCTTGGGCACAGCAGTTATTTCACAGCTATGGAAAACTCCAGAGGCACAGAGATGATGATACTAACAGTTGGAAGTTGAAGTTTACTACTGCCTGTCTTTGCTCCTCTTTAAAGGTGCTTATGGACAGTAAGTTGATAGGCTGTTACCTAGGTTTACATTCTAGTCAGAGGAAAAGGATTGAAAAACATAAAAAAAAAATTGGGTGATTTCATATTGTGATAAATAATATGAAAGATAAATGGTTGATAAATAGTAACTGGGGATGAGGCATACCTGAGGTATAATCGTTTAGAGAAGGGAGAAAGTAACATTAGAGCTTGGAGGATAAGGAACAAGGAGAGTGGAAGAGTAACCAGAAGGGATTGTAACACTAAAGACCTTGAAATAAGACACATTTGGACTGTCATGAACAGGAACCTAGTGTGACTGGAGCTTAGTCAGTGAGGGGGAAATTGGTTTGGATTTAGGATGCAGAGTAGGCATTTCCCAAATCATATAAGGTTCATAGGCCACAGAGGCAAAAGATTTGGGATCTATTTTTCTCTATCATGGAAATCTGATGGATCTTACACCACAAATTTCAATTTGTGAAAAGTAAATTGGGTCAGGCTGGGATGTAGCTCAGTGGCAAAGCATCTGCCTTGCATTAGCAAAGCCCTGGGTTTGACCCCCAGTTCCAAAAAAAAAAAAGAACCCCACCAAAAGTAAATTGGGTGGAGCACAAATGAAATTGAATAAACCAGGTGGGCTATGTAGTAATCAAAGATGGGAATGACAGTTCTTTATACTAGAAACATAGCAGGGATACAGGATAAAGCAAAATGGACAGGTTTGATACATTTTGGGGTAAAAAGAGGACTTGCTAATATAGGGGATGAGAAAAAAGTAGCTATCAATGATGACCCCCCCACACACCCCAGGATTTTGGCCTGAGCTACTAAGTAGTTGGTTTTGTTATTTAGAAGGATTTGGGAAGAGGTGTGAAATCAAGAATTGTTTTGGACATGTTAAGTTTGTGATTCTCTGATAGGAAGTAGAAATGTGAAGGAGACAGTTCTGTATGATTCTAGATATAAATCTAAGAGCTAGAGAGGAGATGTTGGAAAACAATTGTTTTTGCTATTTTGGACCACATTTTGGGTTAAAGTTTAATTGGTTTTGATTCCCACAATTCAGCCATTCCACATTTTCAGATTTATATTCACATTCTTCCTTAGATTTAAATTCACTAGCAGACTCAGCTTTACATTTTTTTTTTTTTTTTTTTTTTTTGGTTCTGGGGATTGAACCCAGGGGCACTTGAACACTGAGCCACATCCCCAGCCCTATTTTGTATTTTGTTTAGAGACAGGGTCTCACTGAGTTGCTTAGTGCCTCGCTAAGTTACTGAGGCTGGCTTTGAACTTGTGATCCTCCTGCCTCAGCCTCCCAGGTGCTGGGATTACAGGCGTGCACCACCGTGTCTGGTTTCATCTTTACATTTAATTGGATCAAACACCCATGTCTTCACTTCAAAAGAAAAGAAAATCTGAAATGCTGGTTTTCATTTCCCCTTTTAAATGAATGCAAATGATTCGAGTAATTCTTAAAATAATTTTCAGTGACAGAGCGCTTGCCTAGCATGTGTGAGGCACCGGGTTGGATTCTCAGCATTATACATAAATAATAAAATAAAAGTCCAAGCCAGGCACAGTGGAGCACGCCTGTAATCCCTGCACTTGGGAGGCTGAGGCAGGAGGATCCCGAGTTCAAAGCCAGCTTCAGCAACTTAGCAAGGCCTTAAGCAACTCAGTGAGACCTTGTCTCTAAATAAAATACAAAATAGGGCTGAAGATGTGGCTCAGTGGTGGAGTGCCCCTGGGTTCAATACCCAGTACCAAAATAAATAAATAAATAAATAAATAAGGTCATAGACAAAAAAAAAAAAAAAATACACACACACACCCATATATTTAAAAAGTCATTCTTAGCCAGGTGTGGTGGCACAGTGGCTAGGGAGGCTGAGCAGGAGGATCACAAGTTCAAAGCCAGCCTCAGCAAAAGTGAGATGCTAAGCAACTCAGTGAGACCCTGTCTCTAAATAAAATACAAAATAGGGCTGGGGATGTGGCTTAGTGGTGGAGCACCTCTGAGTTCAATCCCTGGTACCCCCCCAAAAATATATCATTCTCAATTTATTGACTTCAGCTAACTCTCACATGCCATGAAATTTTCTCATTACATTGCTTTTAAGTATTTCCAGTTTTATAGTGGTAGATTTTAGCATACATTTGCAAGTCTTCTTCCACTATTAAAATCCCTCAAAAAATCCAAATTATATAGTACACACTGTGTTTGCTGAGATTTCAGTCCTCACAGACATTATCAACAGGAAACTTTCTGTAAAACTGATTATATTTGCTATGTGACATTATATTATTAATGGTTTTAATTACTAAGAGAGTGATAAAACAACTGAACCAAGTCAGGCATAGTGGTACACACTTGGAATCCCAAAAGCTCGGCAGGCTGAGGCAGGAGGATTGTAAATTCAAGGCCAGCCTCAGCAATTTGAGCCCTATCTCAAAATAAAAAGGGCTCAGGGGTTAAATGCTCCAGGTACCAAAAAACAAGAACTGAACTGATGTTGATGCACAATGCAGTGTAGAACTTCAGCACAAGCCCTGTAACTTATGTCTTGCAGCCATGGAGGTAGCACCATCAGTAGCACAGAAAAGCAAATTTTTCAGCAGCACCTATTTCTCCTCAAAAATAGATCTTCTGTGGAGCCTAATGATATACACCATAATCCCAGCAACTAGGGAGGCTGAGGCAGGAGGATCTTAAGTTCCAGGCCAGCTTGGGCAACTTAGCAAGACCCTGTCTAAAAAAATAAAAAGGGCTGGGGATGTGGCTCTGTGGTTGAGTGCCCCTGAGTTCAATCCCCACTACTGGAAAAAAATATAAATAAATAAAAGTTCTGGGATAGTCAGTTTCTACAGGATTTACAATGTCTCCTCTTGCAATTTACAGTCATCAATATTAACTGACATCTCATTGATACATCTTTGTATTGATCAAATTTAGCATCACTAAGAGTAGAATAACCTGTCTCCTGCTGTGATGCAAGATAACAGACACAAAATTACTTCTAAAGCATTCTTGCCAAAAAATGTTCAGCCTGAACCTAATTCAGTTTCTAAACCTAACTTCAACTTATAGGGAACATAAGGGATAAAGAGGAATAAGTTAAATGATACCATGAGAAAACAATACACAAATCTAGGATGTAGGACATTCTATATGATAGCTGACTTAGTGTCTTCAAGAACCCAATGTCATGAAAAGAAATAAAAGGTGATGTAACTCTTCTAGATTCAAAGGGACTTGGACATAATCACTAAATACAAAATAGGAAATTAAGTGGAATCCTGGTTTTTTTTTAAAGCTGTAGAAGATATTTTTGGTACAATCAGGAAAATCTGGTCACTGATTAGTTATTACTAATATTAGGATATTACTAGTCTTGTCTTAGGGGTGACTGCAGTACTGTGATTATGCAAAAGAACATCTTTACTCTTAGGAGATACAAGGAAAAACTATGAAAAGATAGGATCATGCTATGACCCAAGGAGAAAAATCAGTGTGCCTGAAGCAAGAAACACTTACCTATCCTTGAATAACTTGTGGACTGGAGACAAATCCTCCTTGAACTTAGAATCATTTTCATAGCAGGACTGTTTATTAACAAACAAATTTCAGGTGAGTACAATTTATAGAATCATTAATGCTGTGTACATAAAACAGCACAAGGTCTGTTAGGGAACTAAATATAAGTTCTGTTCTCTACTGAGTCACTTATTTTAATTGTATGAATTGAATCTTTATAAAATATCTTGCAAATCTCTACTTTGGACAGAATATATGAACTGTCAGATAAGTTGTCTTACAGATATATATTTTAGAAAATGGAATTTAATGCAACTGTTTCTTGATTTTTTTTTTTTTAATTTTGAAACAGAGTCTCACTAAGTTGCTTAGGGCCTTGCTAAGTTACTGAGGCGAGCTTTGAACTTGTAATCCTCCTGCCTCAGCCTCCTGAATTGCTGGAATTACAGACATGCAACACTGTGCCTGGCTATCTCTTGATCTTCATGAGAATTCTTAGGAGAAGGAAGACCAAAGACTCTCATACTCTGAAAAATAAGAAGGCACTTTCAGGGAAGAAAGCAAACAGTCACATAGCTCACAATTTATAAATTAGTTTCTTTCCACATCCTCTGGCACCTTTGAGATGAGCAGAAGGAAGAAATCACAAAACCTGGACCCTTTCTTGTGGCCCAATCTGATCAAGAAAAATTAGTCTTATTCCTCCTGTGAGTACTTGTCACAGGCAAACAGAGGGAAAATGAAGCCTGGGGAAGCAAGATCAGAGATGAGCCCTATAGTAGGGCCCAAGATGGGGCAATTCAGAAAATGCAAGGGATCTCCTCTTCCTACTCCAGGAGCTAACCTGGGGACAACTTCTGACACTGTAATTTTCATACTAAGACCTGGTAAAAGGCTTGCTGACTCTACCTGAAATGTTTACTTGCAGCTCAGGTCCTTGATTGACAGTCGTTTCCTTGGTACTGAGGCCTTTGGCATAATAAAGAGACAGGATTAAGGATCAACAGAGACCAGAGAGTCACAAACTCCTTAGAAACCTTAGTATTCAAATTAGCCTCAAGGTACATATCACTCCCATAATGCCCAATTTATGAGAGCTCCTAACAGGGTGTTGGAGAAGACTCCCAGAGAAAACCATATAGGACCTGCTCCCCTGAGGGTGTGGAGGCACTGTTGTGAAAACTAGACCAGTAGAAGGGGAAACTGGAGGACACATCAATTCCAGAAACACACAAATAATCTGTTCCCACCCCTCACCAGTTACACAGCTACGTCAACATTGACAATGGTCACATGCACATAAGTTCTCTCAGTCTTACTCCAAGACCCTTGAAAACACCACCACACAGGATCCTCCAACACCCACCCACTTCCCATTAAATTCCTCCATTGAACAATTGGTGAACACCACTCACAGTCACCCAACAGCACTACACAGCCAAAGACTCACTACTTTAGATTCCAGGCACACTTCACTCCCACCAGGTTCCCGGCTAAATTCCTACCCAATCCATACAACACTCAAAACAGTCTAAAACTTTCACAGAAGCACACTATCACACTATCATAGTCAATGTAAATTCCTGATGAACAAAAACGAAGATCGCTATATCTCCACTCCCCCTTACCATCAAACTTATCAAAATCAGTAACGCACGTGGGCAGCACACACAGTCACAATCACATCGACACAGTCGTATGAATTGTCAACAATCTGGACAATACAGTCGACCTTCTCCACAGAGTGAATAGCATAGGCAAGTGAGAGACAGTCACATAAACCCGTTCACGTAGTTTGCAAAAGGCCAAACGTAATCCTGCTGGGACAGTCATACGCAATGTTAACACAGCCGACTAGCGCAGAGCAAGCACACAGTGGTCATCCTGCTCCGGCTCTGTCACCTGCAACCCGGAGATTCCCGCCTCAGTTGGGCTCCTGGTTCCCTCTTGCCTCTCCAAGGTCCTTCCGGTCGGGCCCCCTCCTGACACAAATTACACGTGGGGATCTCCTTTCGCTGACCCCGGACTTCCGAGGCCGCGAGGCTGCAGCCCGTCCAGGCGCTCGCAGGCGAAGGCACTGGGACTGAGAGCAGGCTCGGGGCAGAGGCCTCCCGGACAGCGACATGGTGGGTTAAAGGTCCAGACCTGGCAACCCGAAGCGCCCTCAACTGAGGGTACCTAAGAGACCCTGAAGTCTCTGACGACGGGGACGTCCAAAGCGTGACTTCCTGCGGTTAGTAACATTAGACAAGAAGGGTTCTGGGAAATGTAGTCCAGAGAGGCGCGGTGGACCTTGGGACACGTAGTCTGAGACTAGCCGTCCACGCCGGAGACTGCGCCAGGCTTGATTGTAGAATGTATTACCCAAACACCTTCACCTAGAACTGTTGGCCAGGCCTGGATAGTTATCCATAACTAATGGGTGTGAAAAAGAGATTCCGGAATAAGAAGAGCCAAACCAAGGTTATGACAACCTGCGGCCCAGCTTTTATCCCTCCTAAGGAATTCCATCCCCATCTTTTTAGGCAATTGAAGATTAAAAAATAGAAGAAATGACCTTAAGTCTGTCTTGAATTGACTTTGTTCCCCTTAGCGTTTAAATGAATTTTTCAATTTATCCTTGCTGTAAGCACATTAAGTGTACAAATGACGGAAGTGGGAGATGGGAAGCAAACCTCGGGTCAGCAAGCTTTCCTTTATCTGCAGCGGAGTCAGTCCTTCAGGCATGGGAGGGCTCATTTTCTGGGTATGGAAATGGACCCCAGGTTACAATACAAAAGGATTCAGGGTTTTATGGTTTACAATGAGGGCGAAGTGGAGACTGTGGACGTGCTGTTCTGACATGGACCTAGTTGTGCAGGTTAAAAAATTTTTTTTAATATTTTTTTAGGTGTCAGTGGACATTTATTTACATGCGGTGCTGAGACTGAAACCCAGTGCCTCACACTTGCTAGACAAGCGCTCTACCACTGAGCCATAACCCCAGCCCTGCAAGTTAAAATTTTAACTCAGGCAGGCAGTTGTAAAAAGTTGCGTTGCAGTATTTGCCTCCTCCCTTTAGGACCCATTGTGGCTGGGAAGGGGTGAATGTTTGTTTTTGGCAGAGATGCTGGGGATGAAAGTTTACTTTTTCCCCTTAGGGCCCATTGTTACTAGGAAAGGATGTACTGGGAGAGATTTAATGTTTGGTCAATTTTCCCTCCCTCCTCCCAAGTTACACTGTCCCTCCATTATTCCCAGGGGGCTGTCTCGTAGGACTATCATTTTCCATAACCCTTCACTTGTGATTCTCATATTTTTTGCTTAATGAACATGCTCAGGCTATATATTCTTCAGAAACAAAGATTGAAATCACTATATGCTCCTGGTGTTACCCTCTAGGGCAACTGGGTTAGTTGTCTCCTTTCAGCAAAGAATTGAAGAACAGAACAAAGAGATAGCAAACAAGAAGCATGTTTATTTCAAGAGTGAGAGAGACTTCAAAGAGAAGGGACCCCATAGCTGGGAATCTGGTGGGGGAGTTCTTTTTATGGTCTTTTTATGGTCTCTGGAATTTTCTCCTTTCCTATCCACAGGCTCCTCATTGATTGGTCCCCCTTCTGTCCAGACCCGCTTTATTAGATCCCCCACTTAGTAGCCCAAGTACAGAAGTACCTGATTAGGTCGAGGCAAACCGAGAGCACTTTCATAAGTCCGAGTCAGAAGACCTCCCCATGTTCCTTTGTTCTGGCCCTGCCTCCCCCCACCCCCACCTCCTCACTCTTGCCCTGGCCATCTAAGCCCTTCTCTATCTCCCTCACTAGGGAACTGAAACTTTACATCTCTAAATGAATACAGACTCTAATTTTAAATGTTTGCCTTAAAGTCTACTTTAAGTTGAGCCCATTTATATTTATTGGGAGTAACAATTTAAATTGTTTTCTACTATTCCTTTTTTTGGTGTGGTTTGTTTCCTACTTAGTTTTAAGATCTTTCTCTAGCTGCCACTCCATCCTTTTCTTAGTGTCTACCTTGCCCCCTCACTCTAAGTTCTGAGAATTGAACTCAGCAGTACTCTGCCTGAGCCACATCTCCAGGCCCCTCTTTTTTCTTGGAAACAAGGTCTCCCTAAGTTGTTAGGGTCTAAGGTTCTGAGGCTGCCCACCACCAGGGCTGTATTTTGATACTCATTATGTACATTTTGCATGTAATTAGCAGGCAAATATTTGCCAGTGAGATCATTGCTCACTTATCTATTGCACTTAAGACTTGACACAACTTGCGTTGTTATTAGCACCATGTAGATGTGAGGTTTTATGTGTATCTTTTATTTTTTGGTACTGAAGATTGAATCCAGGGCTTTACCACTTAGGTACATCCCCAGCTCTTTTCGAGACAGGGTCTAAATTGCTGAGGTTAGCCTGAACTTGAGATCCTACTTAAGTCCCCCGTTCCTCTTCATGGTCAGATTTTACACATCTGATTATTACATGTGCACAGCCAGGCTCACAATTTTAAGTGTATTAGAATCCCCATCGTACTTGAGTGAGCAAATACTGTCAGGTCCAAATGTTTGCCAGCCAAGCAGAACTGGACATGCAGGGCAGAGCTAGGAATACAGGCATGTGCAACCACACCCGGCTAATTTCTTTCTGGATATAAAATGGGTACAGCTGGGTGTGTTCTACCAAGAAATCTATCCTAAAGATAAAATTACTACATTGGTTCCTTTCAAAGTCTGGTCCCTAGAACATCAGAATCCCTTGGAGACTTGTTAGAAATGCACATCTTCAGTTCCCATCCCCAAATTAACTGAATCAGAAACTGGAAGTAAACCGGGCATGGTGGTGCACGCCTGTAATCCCAGCGACTGGGGAGGCTGAGGCAGGATTGCGAGTTCAAAGCCAGCCTCAGCAACTTAGCGAGGCCCTAAGCAACTCAGTGAGACCCTGTCTCTAAATAAAATACAAAATAGGGCTGGGGATGTGTGGCTCAGTGGTCAAGTGTACCTGAGTTCAATCCCCGGTTCCAAAAGCAAAAACAAAAACAAAAACAAAAAAAACCAAGATAGGGCTGGGGATGTGGCTCAGCAGCCAAGTACCCCTGACCTCAAACCTGGCTTCCCTCCCCCACCAAAAAAAAAAAAAAAAACCAAACAAACAAACAAAAACTGGAGGTAGTGCAACAGTTATAAGCTCTCTAGGTGATTGTAAGGTGCACTGACATTTAGGTACCATTAAATAAAAACTGGGGGGAGATGGTTGTGCTAAATGTGAGATTGTAGTCATTGCTTTTGCATGACTAAATCATTATCTATGCCATCATCAGTAGTTAACTGCCAAAGTTCAAAGACAGCTTTCCCATATAAAATAACGTTTTTTAATCCTGTAAAACGAGAACACCTGGGGAGAAGGGAGGCACATGAAAGACGGGGGAATGAGACAGACGGCATACCCAACGTATATGGCATGGTTACATGAATGGTGTGAATCTACAGTGTACAACGATAGAAACAAAAAGTTGTACCCTGTTTGTGTACAATGAATCAAAATGCAGTCTGTAAAAATTAAAAAAAAACAAAACTAAAAATGTGGTATAGGTAGTCACGGAGGGAAAGCAGAGAAAAAGGGCCATCTGACTTCATATTACAAAGGACAAGGATTAGCTATTTATGTAAACTCATGATCATTCCTCAAAATAGGCTAATAAGATACACATTAACACAGTCACATCAACTGAGTTTGAGTTAGGCTAAAATCAATCTCAAGTGGCTGATTGTTGACATTCAAATATTGAGATTCACTACAAAAAAAACCAAAAAACCTTCAGTAACATTCTATATCAAGTTACACTGTGATGAAGGATGCAATTTTTAAAAATCTTCAGGACAAGTTTAGACAGCAGAACTCTGTCCATGGTCTGAGCCTCTTTCCTCATCCCCAGTCCACCTTCTCCTCATATGTGTAATAGAAACAAAAAGATGTGTCAGTCAATGAAGTAGAAGAATGAAACAATCTGCAGGTTAAGACTGAGATGTTGGCATGTAATACAGGAAACTGTGTAAGTCTGGGAAGTTGAATGGTTTTGTTCTTTTAGGGCTGGGAATATAGCTCAGTTGGTAGACTGCTTGCCCTGCATGCACAAGGCCCTGGGTTCCATCCCCAGCACCACGAAATAATAAAAAATAATTAAATTGTCAGTGGACCTTTATTTTTATTTGTGTGGTGCTGAGAATCGAGCCCAGTGTCTCACACATACCAGAGTAAGTGCTCTACCACTGAGCTACAACCCCAGCCCAGTTTTCTTTTGAGAAATGAAATTATCAGTAACTTTTAATGCATATACTTCCAAAAGGACAGGAAAACTGACACTCCAAAATCAATTTATCTGAAAAAGACAAATTATATACAGCCTATGCATGTATCCTTATTTAATGTTCTTAATATTCATAGTCTCAAGTGATATGCTGCAAAATGTTAGAAAAATGAAGAGACATTAAAGTGTATAGTATAACGTTAAAATAAACAGATTTGTAGTATGCTGTCATTTTAATTTTAATAAAATAGATAATTTCATATTACATAGAGAGCAAGTCCATCACACTCATTGTTGATAAAATTTTAGAAATATTTTCTATAAAAAGTTTAGTATTTGATTGGGAATTAGTCCATTATAACATTTCTACAGGTACAGAGTTCCCATTCTTACCCCCATTCTTATTAACTTTTGAGAAATCTTAAAAATACAGAAAAGTACAAAAAATAAGACAAGATATCCATATACCACAATCCAGAATTAGCCAGTATCTTCATATATTTACTTGCAGTCTTCAAGAGAAATGGATGTTTATATATAAAAAGCTGAAGCCCCCTCCCCACCCTACCTCCCATACTCATTCCCTTCCCCTCTCACTCTTCACAGGCCACCACTATCAAGAGTTTGGTCTGTATTTCTCCATTTCAAAAACATTAACATATACATAAGTACTTATTACCGATATAAAGAACTGAATTTCATGAAGTTTTAACTCAAATTTAGAAAAAGTCACTATACTATACGCGTAATTCCGCAAATTCTTTTCCCCTCTCAATGCAATTCCTTTTAGATCCTTCCATTCTTCTGTTAATAACATGTAGATCTCATTTGTTGCATTTTACAGATGTATAGCATCCCATCATAAGAACTTTTCCTTTTGTTACCGATGGACATTTGTATCCAATATTTGGCTACTACAAATCAAGCCACAGTAAATTTCCTGCTACTTATCTCCTGAGCGTATATACTCACAAGTAAAACTGCTAAATATTTTTTAAGTTTGTTAAGATGAAGAAATGTTTCCCTACTCCCAAGGTCACAGCCACTTTTAGTACATGGCTTTTTTATATTTCTATCTTCAATACCCATGAATTTTGCTTGTGTGTTCACGGTCTATTTCCTTTCTCCTTCAGAGAACAATTACCTCCAATTTTTTTTTTAAATAGTTCCTTATTTCCTCATCTGATAGATTTAACATTGCATGTTCTACTAAATGCATAGGTCTCTTTCTAAAATCTTTTCCTCTGCTGAATCAATACCACCAGGAGTTTTATTACTCTTAGATGTTCATATCATATTTTGTCTCTTCCTTTCTAACACAACTTATCCTTTTATTATTAAATTGGTGAACAATTTCACATCTATGTTGATGGAGTTAACAGGCCTGTTTTCTGTTCCAATTTTAGTGGAAATTTGTTTGTAGTTTCAGCATTACCCTTACCGATGACTGCAGGGTTTTGCTGACAGTCTTTTCATCAATGGCTTCCTCTTCTATATGAATTTTCAGTGTCCTGAAAATTGTTAGCACTTATATAAGTTCACCTCATTTATGGTGCATTGTTTCAGAAATGACTTTCCAATGTACAGATGTATGTTTCCCATTTTGAATAAATTCATAGGGTTTTTAATGAGTATGAATTTTCTGGTGTCTAATATGGTGTGACTTCTGGCTGAAAGCTTTCCCACATTCACTGCACTGATAAGGCTTCTTACCTGTATGTATTCTCAAATGCAGAGCTAGGGTTGAGAACTGAGAGAAAGCTTTTCCACATTCATTACATCCATAGGGTTTCTCACCTGTATGGCTTCTCACATGAACAGTAAGAGATGAACTCTGAGAGAAGGCTTTTCCACATACATTGCATTCATAAGGTTTATCACCTGAATGAATTCTCACATGCACAATAAGTGATGTTCGTTGAGAGAAGGCTTTTCCACATTCATTACATTCATAGGGTTTCTCTCCAGTGTGAATGTTTTGATGCTTTATGAGGTACTTCTTCTGGCCAAAAGCTGTTCCACACTCATTACATTTAAAGGGTTTCTCTCCAATATGAATTTTCTCATGCTCAGTAAGATTTGATTTCCCACTAAAGGTTTTCCCACACTCCTTACATATAAAGGGCTTCTCTCCCGTGTGAGTTCTCTGGTGTCTGATGAGGTTGGACTTCTGAATGAAAGCTTTCCCACAATCTTTGCACTCAAAAGGTTTCTCTCCAGTGTGGATTTTCTGATGGGTAAGAAGATTTTCCTTCTGGCTAAAGGATTTTCCACAATCATTACATTCAAAAAGCTTCTCTCCAGTATGAGTGTTCTGATGTTTAATGACATACTGCTTTTGGCTAAAGGCCTTCCCACATTCATTACATTCAAAAGGTTTCTCTCTATTATGAAAATGCTCATGCTCAGTAAGATTGGATTTGTGGCTGAAGACTTTCCCACATACCTTACAGGCAAAGGGGCTTTCCCCACTATAAATTCTCTGCTGGCTGAGGTGTGACATCTGAATGGAAGCTTTCCCACATTCACAAGGTTTCTCTCCAGTATGAATTTTTTAATAAACGAAGATTTACTTTTGGCTGAAGATATTTCCACATTTCTTACATTTACAAGGCTTCTCTGTATGACCTCTCAAATGCAGAGAAGGGGATAAAGTTTGTGAGAAAATTTTACCATACTCAGTTCATTCAGTTTTCTCTCCAATAAAAATTTTCTAATATTCAAAGATATTCTGCTATATTCACTGGTTTTTCTCCAGCATGAATTTGCTGCTTGATGAAATCTGTCATCTAGCTAAAGGCTTTTCAATATTCCTTAGAAGCACAATGTTTTCCTTCAGCATGACTTCTATATTCAATGAAATGTGATATGTGGATAAAAGTTTTCCCACAGTCAATAAATTCATAGGATTTGTCTCCAATATAAATCCTCTGCTATCAGACAAGACACACTTTTTATACTGAAGGCATTTCCACACTGACTTACACTTATGGGGGATATTACCATAAGAAATAAGCAGTGGTAGAGGACTTGCAGCTAGTAAAATCAGTGACTCTACTACACACCTTCCCTCATGGTTAAGTCCCAATAGTTTCAAACTCAAAACTTCAAAAATGTGTTTCCTTAAAAGAAATAAGGTCTGTGAACAAATGAAGGATTTTTCCAATTTTCTTATATTCACATCCTTTTTTTCCTCAGTCTGTACTTTGATGGATATAACTTGCCTCCCAAGTCTTGCTGGTTCTCTATCTGTCCATCACCTTCTCAGTCTTCTTCTAAAATGGAATACAAAGAATGATAATTTAAAGGAGTTAATACATAAAAGACTTGGAACCATGGGTAACCATGGGTGGCGCACATTAAGCATTCATATATATTACCTTTACATTACCATCACTATTATTTATGAATGTTCCCAATAAAATATCAAATTCCGCTTTTTGCTGATAGGCCATCTCCCAGAAGGAATCCATACCACCAATGTCTCTGAATTTTCAGAAGAGAACCCTTAAAGAGGGCATGTGGGTAAGAACAAAATTTGTGGGTTCACAAAGCTTAGACTACTCTAAAAAACATAAAAATTAAAAATTCCATTTTCAAATTCAGTGCCTAAAAGTGGTCAAAGAGGATAAAAAGATGGCCATACAAAATGAGAAAGTTGTGATTAACTGACTAGCTCAGTCCATACCATAAGACTTAAATGGGATGCCTAAGAAAGGAAAAAGATAACACAACTGATGCCCACCCAAACAAAATAGCAAGGAAAAATGGTACAAATTCACAAGAACCATATGTAGGAGACACAGGACACGACAGCATTAATGAATTTTTCAATAATAGAAAGGATATGAAAAATTTTTCAATGCACAACAAGATGTTACTTGAGGAAGCTCATATAATATAAAGATCCTGTATAAGAGGATGCCAATATTAATCAAGCTGATTTGTATCACAAAATATCAAAAAGAATCAGGAAATGAAGGGCAACAAATATCTCATAAAAAGGAATAAAGGATAGTGGCTAAATAAAAGAAAGTATGAGTGCCAGTGATTCAGGAGGCTTAGGAAAGAGAAAATTGTGGCGTAAGTCCAAGGATAGCCTTGGCAACTTAGGAAAACCCTCAGCAACTCAGACCCTGTCTCAAAATAAAAAATAAAAGGACTGAAGATATAGTTCAATGGTAAAAGCATCCCTGGGTTTAAATGCCAGTACTATGAGGAAAAAAAAAAAAAAAAAAGTTAAACCACCTGTTTATAATCAAGTGGCTTCTTCGCTGTAGAAATTTAATTAAATAAGCTGCATACTCCTGAGCACCCAGCAAATGAGTATTCTTTGCTACACCTGGTACTGGGATTGGACTTCAGGGCCTTATGTATGCTAGGCAAACATTCTACCACCTACCTACATTTTCAGCCCACATCTTGCAAATGAGATGACAGAGGAAAGCCACTACACTGAAACTACTGGGTTTAAACCTAAATGTACTATGGTAAGACTTTCAGCATCATTTGGCAGCAGAAGCCAAAAAAATGTTGGCATTAAGGCATGCATTACCTATGAGCAAGATAAGAGAGGATCTTTCTCTGAAGAAACCAAAAGGCCCATGATAACCATTATTATACGATACTCCTCCAAGATAACTGTCATTTGTATTCATATTTCATCAGCCCAAACAGAGAGGACCTGATCCTGGTTGAGTTCACTAGAGTAAGGTAGCATAACCTCTATGCAGGGAAGATATCACAAATAGTTCATGAGTCCTTTTACTTTTACCTACTGAAATTTTCCAGGTCACTAAAAACAGCCAGAAACAAAAGTGCTTATAATAACCCCTTTAGTGAGTCACTGTTAAATATGACTACAAATATTTCACACACATTTGAGGAACTCCACCAAAACAAAAGATTAAAAAAAAAAAAAAAAAAAAAAGCTCTGTAGAAATACAACAACAAAACACAAATACCATTCACAGAGTTATGAGAAGATATTTTACCAATCAGTAACAAGGTTTTGTGAGAACTAAGCATTAAGAAAAAGTTCCCTTAGAAATTAAGACAGTATGGCTGGGGATATAGCTCAGCGGGTACAGTGCCTGCCTTGCAAGCACAAGGCCCTGGGTTCAATCTCCAGCACCGCAAAAAAAAAAAAAGAAAAAAAGAAAGAAATTAAGACTGTAGTGGCTCAGGAGGCTGAGGTAGAAGAGATAGGAGTCCAAAGCCAGCCTCAGCAAAAACGAGGCACTAAACAACTCAGTGAGACCCTGTCTCTAAAAAAAAATACAAAATAGGGCTGGGAATGTGGCTCAGTGGTCCAATGCCCCTGAGTTCAATCCCCAATTGCTGCCCCCCCGCAGAAAACAAAAAGAAAAGAAAAAGAAATTAAGATTATGGGGCTGCAGTGGTAGCTCAATGGTAGAGTGCTTGCCTAGCAAATATGAGGTACTGGGTTTGATCCTCAGCACCACATAAAAATAAATAAATAAAATAAAGGTATTATGTACATCAACAAGTAAAAAAAAATTTTTTTTAATTTGAGATTATAAATTTTTTTTTTTTTTTTTTTTGTGGTGCTGGGGATTGAACCCTGGGCCTTGTGCTTGTGAGGCAAGCACTCTACCAACTGAGCTATATCCCCAGCCCTGAGATTATAAATTTTTTCAGAAAAAAATTACATGTATTATTAAATGAATCAGGACTCACAATGGCATCCAATTTCTCAAAAGGAACTTGGAAAACTAGAGGAAAAAATTCTAAGAGAAAAATTCTATCCTTTACTGATCAATCTAAATAGGACAATTAAAGCGAGGCATTTTTCAGATATGCAAATGCATGAAAAATTTCATCTCAAAATACATTTTTCTGTAATGATGCTACTGGAAGATATGAACCACCAAAATTAGTAAGAAAAGGCAACAGATACAATTCCAAGAGGATGAAATAGGAAAATACTAAAGAAATGTTTATGACAATGGCGATGAAAAGCTATGAGATCAGAGCTCATTATCAGGTCAGAGCACAACGAATCCAAATTGAAATAGGACAAAAATTTCCATTCCATCTCCAAGAGGAAAAAAAAATGGAAGACATTTTTCCAATGCATTTGACCATGTGGAAACCAGTAGTGTGAAGGTTTTCCCATTCTGAGGGTATTATTACAAGTGAATCTGTGTGAAAGAGAAAACCATGAAGGAAAATAAAAACAAAGCAAGTATCAATTCTATGAAAAGTCAAAACCAAAACAGATCAGTGTAAAAAGTAAACATAGCAGCTGAGGTTGAAGCTCAGAGGTAGAGTGCTTGCTTGACTAGCATGTATAAGCCACTGGGTTCAATCCTTAGCACCACATATAAATAAATAAAGATCCATAAACAACTAAAAAAAAAAAAAAGTAAATATGATTTTATTCATAAGCAGTTCTGTTGTATACAAATAATATGATAGTTGTCTCCAGGGAAAGTATATGGACATCGCTTAGGTTGTTACCTGTTTGAGTTGCTATTGTGTTTAAGATAGTTGTCATAGACCATCAATATTACTTAGAACATTGACTGCCCAAGGAACGACAGTATTCAAACGAGTATTTTTTTGACAGATTCTCACTTCAAAAAAGAATGAAATGACACCTAACAGTAAATTATACTTAATGTGTGTATATTCTGCCAAATTTCTGTCATATATAACTAAAAAAAAATACCCGGAAATGAACCAATCATTTAAAGGGAAATAACTAACAGTTATTGCTGTCAATGATAAAATTTCGAAGTTTTAGCCAAAAATTATAATTTCAGAAAATCTGTGCCTATCATGTGATTGACAACTTCCTAATATTTAAAAAAAATTTTTTAATGAGATTGGGGATGTTACCCTGTGTTTTGGTACTATATAATGAATATGTAAAATTCTGATACATAAAAATGTAAGAATAAAAATATTTATGGGTTCTCAAGTAATGTTTTTTTGGTTTTCTTATTAAGGGCTGAACCCAGGGGCACTTATCCATTGAGCCACATCCCTAGAACTTTTTATTTTATTTTATTTATTTATTTTTTTGGTACTGGGGATTGAACCCAGGGGCACTCCACAACTGAGCCACGTCCCCTTTTCTCTATTCTATTTAGAGACAAGGTCTCACTGAGTTGCTTAGGGTCTCGCTAAGTTGCTGAGACTGGCTTTGAACTCGCGATCCTCCTGCCTCAGCCTCCCAAGTGCTGGGATTACAGGTGTGCGCCACCATGCTCGGCCGTCCTATCTTTTAACCTTTTTAGAATCTTCCTGGAAGGAGTTCTAAGAACACATTCTTAAAGGACCTAATTTTGTCTCTTGTAAAATACTTTCTCAGAACTTCTAGTCACAATCATACTTTTTCTAAACTAAGTTTTATATGAGATATACATACACCCCCCGCCCCCCACACTTGAGAATCAAGTCTGGGACCTTGAGCTGTCAGGAAAGTACTCCACCATTAACAGACATACATCCCCAGCCGATGAAATATTTTCTAATTCAAATTTATGTGTCACAAAGTCCTTTAACATCCTAATTATATATGCTGAACAGTATCAATGGCTCTACTCTTTTATTTTATTTTTGGAACCGGAGACTGAACTCAGGGGCACTGGGCTGCTGAGCCACATCCCCAGCCCAATTTTGTATTTTATTTAGAGACAGGGTCCCACTGAGTTGCTTAGGACCTTGTCCTTGCTGAGGTTGGCTTTGAACTCTTGATCCTCCTGCCTCAGCCTCCAGAGTCGCTGGGATTACAGGCATGTGCCACTGCACTGGTTTGGCTGTCTACTTTTTTTATGGCAAGGCTGACAGTGTACATTTTGGCAACAACCCAATCTCTTAACTAATCCTAGAATTGAAAAAAAAAACTATAAAAGGTATTTTGAAGACAACTGGGAAATATGGACTAATCTATAATATTAGAGCATTATGATAAGTGACAATGAGTATAATGTTAGCGCATTATGATTTAAGTTGTGACAATAGTATTTTGGTTATATGGGAGTTTATTTTTAGAAAAGGTATAGTTAATATTTTAGGAGTTAAGGACATTCTGACACACAAAACAAATGTGGATACACATCAAAACAAAAAAATATTAATTATACAATATGTGGTAGATATATAAGATCATTGCAATACTCTTAAAAAATGTACATTAAAAGCAATAACAAGCCGGGCGTGGTGGCGCATGCCTGTAATCCAAGCGGACTTGAGAGGCTGAATCAGGAGGATCGCGAGTTCAAAGCCAGCCTCAGCAATTTAGCGAGGCCCTAAGCAACTCAGTGAGACCCTGTCTCTAAATAAAATACAAAATAGGGCTGGGATGTGGCTCAGTGGCCAAGTGTCCCTGAGTTCAATCCCTGGTTCAAGAAAAAAAAAAAAAAAAGCAATAATAAATTAAAAAGTACCCTTCCACAACAATAATTCAGAGTAAGAGCACCTCATGTGTACTCAAAACTACCAACAGGAAAAAAAATCAAGCATTCTCTTCAACAGGTTATGATATAGACTACAGACATTCAAACATAAATAATTTACTGAGGACTTTTAAATGTCTCTGAAAAACATGAAGTAGGATGGACAATCATTGAGCTTATCAAAAAAAGGTGGAACAGAAACATTTTTATGAAAACTAAATTCAAGTTTAAATGAGAAGCAGGACCTACAAAAGAATTTCATAATCAAAGGTCAAGATTCAAAGAATTTTATAGAAAGAAGGAAATATGTTCATATTCATAATCATATGGTCTATGTTCTTTTTTGAAAATATTTTTTTAGTTGTAGATGAACATAATCTTTATTTTATTTTTAGTGGTGCTGAGGATTGAACCCAGTGCCTCACATGTACAAGGCAAGCACTCTTCCATTGAGCTACAATCCCAGATCCTGTTCTCTTTAAAAATAAATAAATAAATAATTTTTTTTTTTTTTTTTTTTTTTT
>JAJEJO010049695.1:748515-801512 GCA_020662805.1 Glaucomys volans
TTCTTTTTTTTTTTTTTTTTTTTTTTTTTTTTTTTTTGGTACAAGGGATTGAACCCAGGGGCACTCTACCACTGAGCCACATCCCTAGCCTTTTTCTATTTTATTTAGAGACAGGGTCTCACTGAGTTGCTTAGGGCCTTGCTACAATGCTGAGGCTGGCTTTGAACTTGCGATCCTCCTGCCTCAGCCCCCGAGTCCCTGGGATTACAGGCGTGCACCATCACACCCCGCTATTTTGCTTGTTTTTATGAGGTGTAAGGATTGAACCCAGTGCCTCACACATACTAGGCAAGTGCTCTACAACTGAGCTACAGCCCCAGCCCTATATGTTCTCTTGAATATAGTGAAGAATCCCTTTTTAAAGACCTGATTGATCATATCAGAGGAACACGACAAAAAACAGAATATGAAACTGGTCTGAGGCGATCTTTGGATCTGAAAATAATGGGATGAAATTTCTAATTTGGGTAGGACATTGCACCAATCTTCTCTTATCCTCAGGGAATATTTTTCAAGACTTCCAGTATATGCCTAAAACCATGGATACTACCAAAACCTTTAATGTTTTTCCTATCATACTTACCTATGATAAATTTCAATTTACAAATTAGTCACAGCAAGAGATTAATGACAAAAATAGAAAAATTACAATATACTGTATTCAAAGTTATGTGAATATAAACTATCCTCTCACTCTCTACTATCATAGGTTGAGTTGTGTATACAGCATGGATATCTGAACAAACAAGCTCACATTCCAGAATGACATGAGGCATCACCCAATTACTCAGAATGGCAATTTAAAACTTATGAACTGCTTATTTCTAGAATTTTCCATTAATATTTTCAGAACACCACAGGTAACTGAAATCACAGCAAGTAAAAATGGAGAAGAGGATTACTGTCATGATTTTACTCACACTTTGAGAATAAAATCAGATACTTTTCTGTCCTATTAACAGGTAAGATGATGGCAGGAAAGATGAAAAGCTTTAAGTATCCAAAAATAATTGATATTATTACTAATTGATGTAATTACTAATAATTACTCTAATAATTGCTATTATTAGAAGTAAAAAGTTACTTCTAACTTCAGAATGGCTAAGTCCTTTCCTTTATAAATTACTTGACAAAAAGTAGAAGGAAAAAAAGAAACCAGGAATCTAGGAATCTAGAAGCCACCCCTGGTATGAGTATAATTTATGGTAAAGAAAGGCAAAAGCAAAAGATGAAACAACTTTTTTTTTTTTTTTTTTTTTTTTGGAACCAGGGATTGAACTCAGGGACACTTGGCCACTCAGTCACATCCCCAGCCCTATTTTGTATTTTACTTAGAGACAGGGTCTCACTAACTTGCTAAGGGCCTCGCTAAGTTGCTGAGGCTGGCTTTGAACTCAGGATCCTCCTGACTCAGCCTCCCGAGTTGCTCACGCCCAGCTGAGACAACTTTGATAAAGCAAAATCATGTGCTATCAAAGCACCAATCAAGCAGAAGTAACAGCATTCCAATAGGGGTGATTCCAAAATAATAAATAGACTGCTTTGATCACTGACTTTTCTTTATACCTCAAATGGTAACTAATACCTATTAATCAAAACTTGTTGAATATATGAATTTATTATGTTGGTAGAAATATAAATCCATTACTTTTCTTAAGAACAATGTGCCAAAGCAGGTTGCAATTACAGTGCTTCATTTTATGGAAGTACTGCCATTATCCTGGTGAAAGAAAAGCTATGTTGATCATTTTTGATTCTGCCTTTCTGAGGGTAAAATCATGACAGACTGACATGGACAATTCAGAGATTGCTTTAGCTCTGGAAAGCACTTCCTATGGGGTATTAATCTGTTGTAAAGATGGAGCTTTTATTGTGTGATCCATTAAGAGGGTTTTAAAAATATGTTCGCATCTACCCTGAGTGTTGAATCAAAAGTGGGTGATGAGAAGCCGGGCGTGGTGGCGCACGCCTGTAATCCAAGCGACTTGGGAGGCTGAGTCAGGAGGATCGCAAGTTCAAAGCCAGCCTCAGCAACTTAGCGAGGCCCTAAGCAACTCAGTGAGACCCTGTCTCTAAATAAAATACAAAATAGGGCTGGGGATGTGGCTCAGTGGCCAAGTGTCCCTGATTTCAATCCCTGGTTCTAAAAAAAAAAAAAAAAAAAAAAGTGGGTGATGGTACCCAGGGAGGGGAGGGGAAGAAAGAGATTCCTTTCTACTGGAGTCCCAGTAAAGAATCTAGTCTGGAATCTTGAGGTTAAAATTTGTTTTGACCAAGTTCTTAAACACATGTAGCAAGGGACCCCTGAATTTTTTCTTTCCTAAAAGGCCAAGTTTGTGATGAATGCGAATAGCTAAACTGTGCTCAGACTGCCCTTGTAACTTTTGTTTCCTTCTGTATAAAAAAAAGAAAGAACAATGCGCCTATTTCAAACAACTTTTACTACATTTTTACTTAAAAGTAGATTACTATGTAGTTTTGTCTGCATATCTCGGCAAATCAGTATAAACAAGCATGCATACTGGTGTCTTCAATAGCATATGTTTGAAAACAATCTAAACATCAATAGGAGACAGGTTAAAAACATTATATATTGTTGGAAAATTCTAAGAAAAAAATTATTGTACTGGCACACAATAAAATATGTGACACGATTTACATGAAAAGGAAAAGTGAGCACCTACGTATATATGTTTGCGGCAGAAATACATAACATTTGCTGGTTTTTCATAGACTACCTCAGAGAAGAATACGTGTGGCTCTTAAAAATGAGTATATTTGGCTGGGGTTGTAGTTCAGTGGCAGAGTACTTGCCAAGCATGTGTGAGACATTAGGTTCGATTCTCAGCACCACATATAAATAAAATAAAGGTCCATTAACAACTAAAAATATTTTTTTAAATGTCTAAATTACAAAAAAAAACGATGCAGCTGGGGTTGTGGCTCAGTGGCAGAGCACTCACCTACCATGCATGAGGTTCTGGGATTGATCCTCAACACATTAAAAAAAATACAAAAAAGGTGTTGTGTTCACCTACAACTTAAAAAAAAAAAAAAAAAGACTATCTCTGAAAAGAAACTTTAGGACTAAGGATCAGAGGTGAGAGAAAGCTTTTCTTTCTTTTTTCTTTTTGGTACTGGGGATTGAACCCAGGGGTACTTAACAACTGAGCCACATTCCCAGCCCTTTTCCAGATTTATTTAGAGACAGGGTCTTGCTGAGTTGCCAAGTGCCTCACTAAGCTGCTGAAGCTGGCTTTTTTTTCTCCCCAGTATTTTTAGTTGTTAATACATCTTTTATTTTATTTATTTATATGTGGTGCTGAGTATCAAATTCAGGGCCTCACACATGCCAGGCAAGCGCTCTACCACTGAGTCAAATCTCCAGCCCCAAGGTTAGCTTTGAACTCCTGATCCTCCTGTCCCAGCCTCCTGAGCTGCTGGAATTACAGGCATCTGCCATCGAACACGACAAGGCCAGACTTTTTATTTTTGCTATGTACTTTGATGTTCAAAATGTTTATGCCTATGTCAACAAAACAGAAAAAAACCTGACCAATTGATTTAATCAAAGTTTTATGTGACCTGAAAGCACTCATCAATAATGATGGGAGGGGCTGGGGATATAGCTCAGTTGGTAGAGTGCATGCCTTACAAGCGTAAGGCCCTGGGTTCAATCCCCAGCACCGCCAAAAATAAAAAAAAAAAAAAAGAAAAAAAAAAAAGTGGGAGATTTTCATGAGTTCAAAGGATATATTACAAAGCAAATATTCATGTGTGTGCATGCACACACACAAAGTAATAGAAAGGCAGCAATGATTTCTAAATTGGCAACATATGCAAGAGGGATACAGGAGTAAAGAGAAGCGTGTTGATCCATGATGCAGAAGGTGCTAAGACAGAATGAAGTAAGACTACTCCATGATATAATTCTGAAGCACTTAACCACTGGAAGAATGAGACAAGGTGGTAAGGAATAAGAAGGAACCTGAACACTAGATGATATGCAAAGACTTATGACCTATAAAGAACACACATACAGGGTTATAAAGCTGCATATGACACTGAAGGAAAACAATCACAACAGAGGCAGTAAAAATCAAGTATGAAGTGTTGTCATCAGAACAGAGATAAGAGGGGTCTGTGGCTCTCTAGAATCTGATGAAAGAAACAGAATGCTGAAATAGAAAAACGCTATGACTGAAAACATCCAGCAGTTACCTAAGGACAATTGGTAACAAGTGATACTGCCAGACTGGGACCTGTAAGAAAATATCTTCAAAAGCACTTCAGATTACACGCCTGTAATTCCAGTGGCTTAGGAGGCTGAGGCAGGAGGATAGCGAGTTCAAAACCAGCCTCAGCAAAAGCGAGGCACTAAGCAACTCAGTGAGACCCTGACTCTCTAAGAAAATACAAAATCTGTTGGGCGTGGTGGCGCACGCCTGTAATCCAAGCGACTTGGGAGGCTGAGTCAGGAGGATCGCGACTTCAAAGCCAACCTCAGCAACTTAGCGAGGCCCTAAACAACTCAGTGAGACCCTGTCTCTAAATAAAATACAAAATAGGGCTGGAGATGTGGCTCAGTGGCCGAGCATCCCTGAGTTCAATCTCCGATCCGCCCCCCCCCCCAAAAAAAGAAAATACAAAACAGGGCTGGGGATGTAGCTCAGCGGTCAAGTACCCCCGAGTTCAATTCCTAGTACCAAAAAAACAAAAAACAAAAACAAAACAAAACAAAAAAACACTTCAGAGATATTAGGGTTGATAAAACAAACAGCTGTGCCAGGCCTGTCATTCACTTACCTGACAAGACTTCCACTTTTTTCTCCACCATCCAGGGGATCTTCTTGCTTCAATGGAGGATCATATAGTTTAGTCTCTTTATCATCGCTTTCAAGGGAAATGACAAGACCAGAATGTTAATGCTAAGGCTAAAGTACCATCCTAGAACTCAGGAGGAGCCTCAGGGTTACGGGACCTATGGCCTTCTGAAGGATGAGGAAGATGTACTTTGCAGGGAAGCAGCCCTGTGAAACAGTGCAAAGTAATGACTTTTTGCCTTGGTGACTAAAGAACACAAGTATGTGGGCATAGGGAATAAAACATTTTGTATCCTAAATTTAAAAGTAATACTAAGTCACTTAGAATCTCTACACAACCAGAAAGGAAGAATTAGCTTTCAAAACTTAAGTCACATAGGAAAACTTTTCATTTCCTTGCATGACTAGTTGATATTGTTCTCCAGCACCACACTCCCACCCAAGCTCTTGAATGGCCCTTATTCCTGTATGAATTCAATACTCATCTCTGTATCAACAAATGCCTACTGGAACTAAGCCACACGAGTACAATGTGTAAGAAGTTGTTCTAATAGTATTCAGGAATAAAACTCAAAAGTTTACCTAGAAGTCTTAATATTTACTTCTTCATACTATATCAGAAATGTCCTACAAATGTTAATCCATTTGTTCAAAATACATTTTTTTCCTTTTGTTTTTTTCTTGGTACCAGGAACTGAACCCAAGGTTGTTTAACCACTGAACCACATCCCCAGCCCTTTCCCTTTTTTTTTTTTTTTTTTTTTTTTTTGACAGTGCTGGGGATTGAACCCACAGTCCTGTGCTTGAAAGGCAAGCACTCTACCAACTGACCTATATCCCCAGACCCCTTTCCATTTTTTGAGGCAGGGTCTCACCAAGTTGCTGAGACTGGCTTTGAACTCTCGATCCTCCTGCCTCAGCCTCCCAAGCTGCTGGGATTATAGGTATGTACCACCACCCAGCAAAAGACCTTGTAATAAACAGTGCTGGAAGATCTGGGAAGCAATTGGAAAAAGATAAACTTGGATACCTGATAGTACATACCATGATAAACTCTAAATGGATTTTATGTATAAAAGTCATATAAACTACAGTATTGTTAAGAATATGAAAACAGGGCTGGGGATGTAGCTCAGTTGGTAGAGTGCTTGCCTCAGAAGCACAAGGCCCTGGGTTCAAATCCCCAGCACCGCAAAAAAAAAAAAAAAAGAATATGAAAACAGGGCTAGGGCTGTAGCTCAGTGGTAGAGCACTTGCCTCGCATGTGCAAGACACTGGGTTTAATCCTCAATACCACATAAGAATAAATAAAAATGGATATTGTATCCATCTACAACTAAAAAAAATATTTAAAAATATTAAAAATATCTGAAAACTTGTAATACCAGTGGCTTTGGAGGCTGAGATAGGAGGCTCACGAGTTCAAAGCCAGCCTCAGAAATGGTGAGGCACTAAGCAACTCACTGAAACCCTGTTTTTTCTTTTTTTTTTTGTGGTGCTGGGGATTGAACCCAGGACCTTGTGCTTGCAAGGCAAGCACTCTACCAACTGAGCTATATCCCCAACCCAAGACCCTGTTTTTAAATAAAATACAAAATAAGGATTAGGATGTGATTCAGTGGTTGAGTGTCTGAGTTCAATCCCTGGTACCAAAAAAGAAAAAAAGAAAAAAAAAAAAAAAAAGAATCTGAAAACATAAGTGAAACTTAGAATGGGAAAGGCTGACTATGATCATTAATGAAAAGACTGATAAATCTACATAAAAACAAAAACTTCCTGAATTCTGCATAGTTTTAAAAAGGAAAATCACTGTGAACAATGTTAAAACAAATGAAAAACTTGAGGATGGGGGGATCTTCAAACTCATTTCACATAGGGCTAACCTTTCTAATGTATTAACAATTTCTAGAAGACTCTCCATACCAAAAGCGGGGAAAAGGATATGAACAGACAATTATGAAAAGATACCCAACACCTCACTTGTAATAAGCAATATAAATTAAATTTCATTTATGCCTTTGGCAAAGTATCAACTATTCAACACTATAGTCTGATGCTGAGGTTCCAGGGAAAAGATGATAATACACACTATTAGGGGAAATATAAATACTTACCCACTGAGCAATTCCACTTGGAGAAATCTACTTTAGCAATAGTCCTGCCTAAATACAAAATGACACATATTATTCATTACTACATTGTTAGTAACAGCAGAAACCCAAATATCCAACAATAGGGGATTAACTGAATCAACTACGTTACACCCACACAGTGTTACCTTACACAGTAGTTAAGAAGGGGGGGTAGATAAGAAAGGACAGGGCTGAGGTGGTAGCTCAATGGTAGAGAGCTTGCCTGGCATGTGTGAGGCACTGAGTTTGATCCTCAGCACCACATAAAAATGAATAAAGATATTAAGTTATTATGTCCATCTACAACTAAAAAAAAAAAATTTTTTTTTTTTTTTAAAAGAAGGACATATTGGGCTGGGGATATAGCTCAGTTGGTAGAGTGCCTGCCTCGCAAACACAAGGCCCTGGGTTCAATCCCCAGCACCACAAAAATAAATAAATAAAATAAAAGAAGTTAAAAAAAAAAAAAAAAAAAAAAAGAACATATTGCCCTAGGACATATAGCCCATGCCAGTAATTTCAGCTACTGAGAAGGCTAAGGCAAGAGGACTGCAAGTTTGAGGCCATCCTGGGCAACTTAAGGAGATCCCTATCTCAAATTAAAAAATAAGGGATAGACTCTTTAGGACATAATTTTAAGTGGAAAAAGTAAGGTATGAAGAGGTGAATAATGATACACTATCTTATATGCCAAGAGTGTGGGGAATAGGAGTGAAGAATAAATATGTGACCAAATAACCAAAAAAAAAAAAAAAAAAAAAAAAACGCCCACTTGGAGGGTAAACAAGAAACAAACAACCAAAAAGTCAATAAACTGTACTTACATGGGACAAAGAAGAATGTGACTGGAAGAGCAGAATATTTCTGTGAGATGTATTTTTGTTGAATCACAGAAATGTACTTGTTTTTTTTTTAAGTGATCAAATTGTTTTAAAAAGAATCAACTTGAAAACAAATGGAAACAAATTAAGTTAACTGTGTATTAACTTAGTTGCATAACTCCTCAGAGAAAGGACTGATTTCCAATGGCTTTAGAACAAGCCATTGTGAACTACACATTTCTAAAAAGATACACTGGAAGGATTAAAAAATATATTTGTTATTAAATATACTAAAGAAATTTTAATATGATATAGTATGTTTATGGTTACTACTATCAGTGTTGTTATTTTGAAATCATTCTCTTCATACTGCAGGAATACATACTTACAACCTGTTCCAAATATTAAATTTCAAAACACAATTAGGATCTAAGATATCAGGAAAAAAAATTATACTATTTAAGCCTAATGAGAAATATTAATATGGACTCATGACTTGAAATGGCCTTGAGAAGCGGATGTAGCTTTGTAGTAGAGCAGGCCCTGGCTTCCACCCCCAGCACCAAAAACACACCAAATAACAGCCTTGAAACAACACTGCCGTAGATTTTGGTTTCTTATGCCACCCACTCTAATAAGAGAACCAGAACTCCTTGGAGAAAGAGGCCAATGCCAGTGCAGGATAGAAAATAAACAAGGTAAGCCCGGATTTCAATCACTTAAAACTTACAAAGATAAATGATGTCAATTGAAAAATAAGACTAGAGTTGACTTGAAGCAGCAGCCACTGATTTCAACTGTGATGACACAAGCATAAAACACTTCAACCCCCCACAACATGCACACACAAAAACCATTGGTACTATTAGAACACACTAAATCGATACAACTTTAACCTATTAAGTCCTAAGTTTTCAATTCTGCAAATATTTCAACAAAAATGACTCAGGTTCTCTAAAATACTTGGAAAATCATAACCTAGAGTTTATTTTTAAAGATACACTACAGGGGCTGGGGATATAGCTCAGTTGGTAGAGTGCTTGCCTCACATGCACAAGGCCCTGGGTTCAATCCCCAGCTCCACAAAAAAAAAAAAAAAAAAAAAGAAAGAAAGAAAGAAAGAAAGAAAGAAAGAAAGAAAGAAAGAAAAGATACACTATAATCCCAGCAACTGGGTCTGAGGCAGAAGAATCACAAGTTCAAGGTCAGACTCAACAATTTAGCAAGACCCTGTCTCAAAATAAAAAATAAAAAGATAAAAAGGGCTGAGGATGCATCTCAGTGGCAAGGACGTAAAAGATATACACTGGACTAGATGGTCAAAAAATGTCATCCAGGGCTGGGGTTGTAGCTCAGTGGTAGAGCGCTTGCTTAGCATGTGTGAGGAACTGGGTTCGATTCTCAGCACCGCACACAAATAAAGGTTCATCAACAACTAATAAAAAAAAATGTCATCCACATCATTAAATACCTTAAAAATTTTTTAATGTATTTTCATATATTTATGAAATGCTCTAATCATTCACCTATTACTTTTCTCAAAAGAACTCTAAAAACATAATTATTTCAAAGTGACCATAGACGGTATAAGTATTGCTCAATTGAAGTGTTTATATATCATGATGGGATATAACGGGTTAAAATCATGATTAGGACTGGGAATAGTTCAGTGGTAGAGCACTTGCCTAGAATGTGCGAGGTCCCAGGCTCAATCTCGAGTTCTGCAAATAATAATACTTCTTAAAAAAGAAAATGCCAGGAAAATTTTGAGGTAACAATCAAATAAATATAAAAGGCCTAGAAAAAATACTGTAAAACCATCACTTTACAAGCTGTATAGAAATTACTGACTCAGCTAAGGATCATTAACTGGTGTTAAAACCATTCATTAGATGATTTACTTACCTAAATAAAACCACAAACATTTTGGTCATAAAGGGAAAAATACAATCACCAATAGTAGACCAGCCACAATAGTACACCTCCCCGGATGCAATGCTATATGAAGTATTTAAAATCAACTTCTATGTATTATGGCCAAAAATGAGCCACCATTGGAATTTTTAAAAAGAGATTCAGGATTACAAACATGAAGGTACCGCTCTTAGTGATCAAAGAAATTTCACGAAGGAGGAAGTGATGAACTTCTAAAGATGAATACTTGAACATAACTCATTTTTTCATTCCAGTTTGGGCATTTCCTAATGTCCAAAAAAAACAAAAAAGGTAAAAATTCTAAGATAAGAAACTAGAAAATTGCTTCTATATATCCTGTTCTTTCAGAAATTTCTACCATAAATGGTGCAAATGGCTACACTATTTCTGAGTAAGTTCTTATTTTTTCCTGCAACAACAAATAGTAACAATGGGGCTAGGATACAGCTCAGTGGTAGAGTGCTTGCCTTGTATGAGCAAGGCCCTGGGTTTAACCCCCAGTACCACACAAAAAAAATTAATTAAAAAATACTATTACTAGGGCTGGGGCTGTAGCTCAGTGGTAGAGCACTTGCTTCACAAATGTAAGCTACTGGATTCCATGCTCAGAACCACATAGAAAAACAAACACACTGTGTCCATCTACAACTAAAAATTAAAAAAAATATATTATTACTAAGTGCCAGAATCATTCTTAGAATTTTAAATGCATTAACTTTTTGATCTGCACAACCCCTGTGAATCAGATTATTTTATCTCAATATTACCAGATAAGAAACTGAGTCACAAGGTTTAAGTAACTGACTAAAGTCACTAAAATACAAGGTGGCAGTGGAAGGAGTTAACACAGTAAATTTGATGTACTCCTTTTTTTCTTTTTTTTTTTTTGCGGTGCAGGGGATTGAACCCAGGGCTTTGTGCTTGCAAGGCAAGCACTCTACCAACCGAGTTATATCCCCAGCCCTGATGTCCTTTAAAAAATAAAAAAATAAAAACTTTAGAATGTATTCTACATTACACAGTTAGAAAAGAAACAAACATAAAGAAGTATTGTTGCCTTTGCATTATCTACTACAGTACCCCTGTACTCACAACACAAATAGCCACAACAAACAGAGTTAGTTTCTTAGGTATCTTTCGGGTTTGGTTTTTGTTTTTTTTTGGTACTGGAAATTGAACCCAGGGAGCTTTACCACTGACCTCCATCACCAGTCTATTTTATTTATTTTGAGACAGGGTCTCACTAAATTACTAAGAGTCCAAAATGCTGAGGATGGCCTCGAACTTGCAATCCTACTGCCTCAGCCTCCCAAATCACTGGGATGACAAGCATGTAACACCACACACAGCTCTTTTAAAAAATGGAAATGCAAGACAGTGGTTTTTCTTACTGCAAATAAAGCACAGTCTACATTCTGTACTTTTTCACTTAAATTTTGTAATTTCAGTGTAAATATACAGAAAGCTTCTTCCCCATTCCTGACCATGAATTGTTTCTAATCTTTTTAAATGCCAAATATTGCCACCCTAAGCAACCTTGTACCTTTTTTCATGCAAATGCTACATTTGTAGCATCATTTCCAAAGTGAAAAAGTTGGGTCAAAAGAGTAGTAGTTCTTGTAAATACTGCCAAACTATCCTTTGGATAAAATGGTATTGGTACTCATACCAATACCATTTTAGTATCTGAAGGTTTCTTTATTTCTTCCTTTTTTTTTTTTAATTATTGTTTTCCAGGGCTGGGGATATAGCTCAGTTGGTAGAGTGCCTGCCTTGCAAGCACAAGGCCCTGGGTTCAATCCCCAGCACTGGAAAACAATAATTAAAAAAAAAAAAAGAAAAAAATTTATTGTTTTCCTTTTTTGCAACCCAGGGATTCAGGCATGCTAGGCAAGTGCTCTACCACTAAAGCACAAAACCAGCCTGAAACTTTAAAGTGCAGAGTTGAATCTCCACCTCCCACACCTTTTCTTATTAGATTTTCACTGTCCTATTGCTGCTTGTCTATTTCTCTAAGTGAACTATAAAACCAGCTTAATATTGTTTAAAAAAAAAAAAAAAAAGCCTGTGGCTGGGCGAGGGTTCTGGCTCAGTGATAAAGTGCTTGCCTGGCATGTGTGAGGCACTGGGTTTGATTCTCAGCAACACATATAAATAAATAAATAAAACAAAGGTCCACTGACAACTTTAAAAGAATGTTTTAAAAAGCCTGTGGGGGGGGGAAGCCTGTGTATACTTTCATTAGTACTACATTATGTTAATAAATTACTTAAGTATGCACAGATCTTGTGTATGTGGGTACTAGGGATTGAATGCAGGGCCTTGCACATGCAAGGCAAACTATACACTAGGCTAGATCCCTAGCTCTCCACACTATGTAACACGGATTTCTATTTTGTTCACATCTTATATAACACCCCTTAGTAGTATTTTAAAGTTATTTTCTAATAGTTTGTACATTTCTTAAATTTTTTTAAATTTTTTTTTTGTTGTTGCTAGTGTAAAATAGTGACTTTCTTCAATTTTATCTCCAACTGGCAGCCGTTTTTAAATTTGAAGTCTACTAAATTTCTAGATCTTAATTTGGTACCAAAATTACTTAACTCATTATTTAAAGCTGTGTGCTATGTGAAAGATGACGGCGAAGGAAGTCTTTAGAAAAAACATCTTGGGGGCGGGATCTAGCACAGTGGTAGAGCGCTTGCCTGGCGTGAACAACGCCCCGGGTTTCATCACCAGCCCCGCGAAAAAAAAATTACCAGACAGAAGCTGTTTTACTCCATTATGACACAAAATTTATACATCCCACGAGCACTTCAATATGGATTCATGGATAAACTCTACAACAGGTGAGTGTTCTTCAATAAACGAAGGTTAACTGTTGTTCACCTACAACCTTTGACTCCCTATTGCTGAGCTTTTTGCCCACTTCTACCCAAAGTGAAACGCTAGTCTAGGAATTTGCGTAGCCGCCCCATTAAAGTACCCCAAAGATGAGGGGAATTGAGTCTGAAGCCAGAACCCCGTAACAAGGACAAAGATTTTTTTGAAATATTGTTTTTCAGATATTTAATAAATCACGGTACCTTCCAATCGATAAGAAATGCATTTTTAGAAAAATTCTTTTTAAATTATTCACTGTTTAGCTCTCCCCCTTCCAACCTTCATGTAAAATAGGTGTTCCAGGAAGATGGCAACGTTGTAGTCATCAGCACTTTCGACACGGGAAGTTCGGCTCAGACGCTACACCTCAAGGCTGGTCTCCACATATTATACCGAGTCGCAACCACACACAATTCCACGCCCAGTTTCACACTCACTCAACGATTCAAAAAAACGGGTCAAACTTTGCGGTCAAACTCAGGGTCACACACGCTCGAACCCTCCTCAGAGGGCCCCACCTCCGCCTCAGACGTAGGCCAGAAGCTCTTAAACCTACTCCCCAATCCCGCGCCGCGCCCCGAAAGATCAAGAATCCTACCCTTCAACCTCCCCAACCCAACCGACCCAAAACGCCCAGATCCCACCTCCTACTTTGGCGCCACGTGGATCGAGAGACCGTACTGACCCGCGGACAAAGACCAAAATGTCCACTCGGAAGGCCGCGCCTGCGCACTCCGAGAGCGAGCGAGCACTCCCAGAAGTCTTCGCGACTCCGCCCCGAGCATGCGCGAACCAGGCCTAGACTATGTGTTTACTTTGTATTACCAGTAAGGTCGCTTTTCCGGCCTTGAACTACATTTCCCTTAAGGCATTGCTGGTCGATTCTCTCTCTCTCCCTCTCCCTCTCGCTCTCTGTCCCCACCCCCACACAACCTTGGCAGCCTTCTCCCGGAAATTTGGGGTTCTTCTGGTGAGTGGTCCTTTGTTGGATTCCGATGACCTCAAACCTACTGGGTCGTCTGGAGTGGATACTCCCACCTTAATGCTTCCCGAGTGCAGTCTCAAAACGGGCCAAGCCGAGACTCAGAAGTAAGAGAACTCCATCTTGACCGTGGCTGGTCTGGCGCTGGACCACGTTTCCCAGAGTTCACAGCGGCCTGACGTTACGTCCTCTTGACGTCGTGACGAGATCGTTAGCTCCATAAGGACCCGGACGCGACCAGAGGAGACAGAAGGTGAGGGGTCTGGTAGTCCGGGGCGGGGACGGGGCGTGTCCGGAGCCTTGGGTCTGTGCGCGCAGCCGGGAGCGGGCCGAGAGTGCGCGTTTCTGATTGTCTTTGTGGCTAGGTGACTGGGTGTGGCTGTGCCTGAGTTTGCGGTTGTCGTCGCCTCTCTCTAAAGTGTATGTTTGGTTGTTTTCGTATAACCATGTGTGATACTGCGTGTTGTGGTGCCGGATCCTTGTGACTGGGGGGTGATGATATGTGTGGCCCTGTTGCGTGTTTGTGCCAGTCTGCCTTGTTCCTGGGTGCTTGTGACTCCGGTTGTATGACACTGGCCATGTGTGGTAAAGTGTACAGTTGTGTGCCGGTGACTTAGGTGACACTGTGTATCCCTGCTTTGTCCCTTAAAGGGGGTTGTGAGAGGAAGAAGTGGTGATTGTGACAGTGTGTGCTACTGTGCATGCGGGTGTGGAGAGCCTTTGCTAGTGTGTGACTGTCTCCTGAATGAATGTTCAATTATGACTGGGTGAAATAGAGTGCCATTGTTTGTGTGTGCCCCCCGGAGTGGGTGCATGATTTTGGGGTGTTGGTGTAGAGAGCCTGTGACTATAAGGGAGTGACTGTGTGTCACAATTGTGAGTAGATTGTGTGGCTTTGTGTGTTCTCTTTGTGTATGATTGTGATTGTGTATAAGGGTGTGTTAAGTGTCTGGTTGTATACTTGTGTGTCTTAAGAATGAATGTGTAGCCAGTTGTAACACAGGCCTGTAATCCCAGCAACTCCTGAGGTGAGGCAGGAAGATCACAAGTTTAAAGCCAGCTTCAGCAATTTAGCAAGACCCTTTCTGAAAATAAAAAATTTAAAAAGGGGTGGAGGTGTGGCTCAGTGGTTAAGCACCCCCAGATTCAATTCCTGGTACCAAAAAAAAAAAAAGGAATGTGTGATATATAGCCAGGTCGATGGGACATGCCATGCCTGTAATCCCAGTGGTTTAGGAGGCTGAAGCAGAAGGATCAGAAGTTCAAGGCCAGCCTCAGCAACTGAGGGAGACCCTAAGCAACTTAGGAAAACCTTGTTTCAAAATTTTAAAAATGGGCCAGAGATATAGCTCAGTGATAAAGCAACTCTGGGTTCAATCCCCAGTACTACAAAACAGACAAAAAGGGGATATGTGGTTATGCTCTGACCCCTTGCAGAACCTGTGAAGTTAAAACATTCTGGCCCTGAAGTGGGGCCCAGCAGTGCTTGCTTATAATTCCAGAGATTCTGTCAGGATGCTGAAGCAGGAGGATAGCAAGTTCAAGGCCAGCCTCAGCAACTAAGTGAGACCCTAAGCAAATGAGACCTCAAAATAAAAAAATAAAAAAAAACATAACCCTGACAAAGTACTTCTGGATCCAATCCTTACTACAAAAGAGAGACAGAGACAGAGACATTGTGACTCTATAATGAACTCAGCTTTTAGGGTGACATTGGAATTGGTCTTCTTTGATCTCCTTCCCTGTAACAGGATGACCCTTCAAAATTATCCTGGTCACTCAAGATTCCTTTTTCTTAACCCTTTTCCCTGAAAGGTGCTTAGAAAAAGAAGGAGCATACTATTGAACATACAAAAGCCAAGCTCAAAGTGTATCAGGTTTTATTCTCCTTTCCCTGAAACTCTTGTTTTTCAGGGCATACCCTTCTTTTTTTTCTTCTTAAACTTCTTGAACAGAACCACCCTCTCATACCCCACCACCACCAAAGTGGCCAGCTTTCCAGTGTTTGCTCTAGGAGTGATTTATTTGGTCCTCTGAAGATGGACTTAAAAGGTTTCCCTGTTTCCTGCATACCTAATATTTATTTAAAAGTTTTTCTTTTTATTTTGAATTAGTTTTAGGTTTAAATATGTTACAAAAAGAGAATTCTCATTTACTCTTTTTTTTTTTTTTCAAACCAGGGTTTGAACTCAGGGACACTCGGCCACTGAGTCACATCCCCAGCCCTATTTTGTATTTTATTTAGAGACAGGATCTCACTGAGTTGCTTAGGGCCTCGCTAAGTTGCTGAGGCTGGCTTTGAACTAGCGATCCTCCTGACTCAGCCTCCCAAGTCGCTTGGATTACAGGCGTGCGCCACCACGCCCAGATTCTCATATACTCTTAAGCCAGCTTTTCCACATGCTACCATTTTATATAATTTCAGGGCTTATCCCTGCCTTTTAAATTTTTCTCCACCGAATTATTCCCATCAGTATGAAACATGCTTTAATTTCTACCAAATTCAAAAGAAACAATCCTATCTGAATCCCATATCCACCTTTAGCTCCATTTCTATGTGTGTTTCAACAAAATTCTTTCAAAGGATTGACTGTTCTATTACCACTTCCTTTCCTTACATTTTTTGAACCCATTCCAGCCAAGCTTTTGTGTCACTCCAGAGAATCCACTTTTGTCTAATTACAGAGACCAAGATTTCTAACGTTCTCTCTAATATCAAACCCAATGGACAATTCTCATTCCTCATCTTATGTAGCCTATGAGTAGCAATTGACCTTTGTTCTCACCTTCCTTCTTGGTATACTTTCTTCACTGGGCTTCTTTAGAAGATTTTGTTCTTTTCCTGCTACTCCACTAGTATCTCCTTTTCATATTTTTTTAAAAATAATTTTTAGTTGTAGTTAGATATAATAACTTTATTTATTTATTTTTATTTTTCTATGTGGTGCTGAGAATCGAACCCAGTGCCTCACACATGGTAGGCAAGCACTCTACCACTGAGCTACAACCCCAGCCTCTTTTTTTTTTTTTTTTTTTGTACTGGGGATTGAACCCAGGGGCACTCCACCACTGAGCCACATCCCAAGCCCTATTTTGTATTTGATTTAGAGACAGGGTCTCACTGAGTTGCTTAGGGCCTCGCTAAGTTGCTGAGGCTGGCTTTGAACTCGAGATCCTCCTGCCTCCGCCTCCCAAGTGCTGGGATTACAGGCATGCGCCACCGCGCCCAGCTCCCCAGCCCCTTTTCATACTTATTTATTCTCTTTATCTCCCTGCTCTGTAATCATTGGCACCCCTAGGCCTTGTTTTTTTCCCTTACCTTTACTTATTCTGTAGGTGATCCTATCTAGCCTCAGAACTTTAAATACCATTTGTACAACAGTAATTCCCAGTTTTGTATTTCCAGTTCAGGACTTTCTCTTGAAGCCCAAAATCAAATGTCTCATGCATATTTGACATTTCCACATTGGGTATATAATGACCATCTCAAGTGCTGAGGTCTGAAACAACCCATAATTGGTCCATACAAAGCTACTCTTCCCACATCCTTCTCCATGTTAAAAAGTGAGAACCTAGCCAGGCGCGGTGGCGCACGCCTGTAATCCCAGCACTTGGGAGGCTGAGGCAGGAGGATTGCAAATTCAAAGCTAGCCTCAGTAACTTAGCGAGGCCCTAAGCACTCAGTGAGACCCTGTCTCTAAATTACACACAAAATAGGGCTGGGGATGTGGCTTAGTGGTGGAGTGCCCCTGAGTTCAATCCCCAGTACCAAAAAAAAAAACAAAACAAAACAAAAAAAAAAAACAGTGAGAACCTCATACTTTAACTTGCTCAAGCCATAAATCTTGGCATCATCTTGGCTTCTTTGTTGTTTTTTCTTTTCTACATAAAAATAGCAAAGCTTGTCGTCTCTGCCTTTAGAATCCTAACAGTCTCATCACCTCCCCCCGACCATCCTAATGCAGGCCACCCTTGCCCCTGGCCTGGATTACTGTAGTTTTCTTCTCACTGGTCTTCCTGTTTGCCCCCTTGTCCCCAGTGGCCCATTCTCCCTGAATAATATTTTTAAATGTAAAACAAATTATGCCATTCATTGGCTTTAAAAGTTTCAGTGACTTCCTATCTTACTCAAGAATAAAAACAAAAGTTCTAACAGTTGCCTACAAATCCTATGTGATCAGGTGAGCTTCTGACCCTATTCCTCTCAGACACTTCATTCTGACCACTCCTGTCCCCTTCCTCTTTATTGATCAAAAAAAGCCTGCTCCTGCCTTAAGAATTTTGAAAATATTCTCCTGGGAATGCATGCCCCAAACCCTAATAATCTGCATTCTTTGCTCACTTCATGTGAGGTGTACCTACATATCACTTTCCCAGTAAAAAGCCTCAGACCACCTTCCATTCTTCCCAAACTCCCTATCCCCTTGTTCTTTGTTTTTCTCTGGAGAAATTTTGCCATCTGGCATACAGATAGGAATATCAATGTCAACAAATCAAAATTTGTTGATTTTTCTTTTCCTATTTGATGGCAAGATTGTCCGGGACAAGGACTTGATTTATTATCTTTTTCATGCCTACAACCATGCCAGTTGAGGGTAGGAACTCAGTAAATAAGAAAAAATAGTTGATTCCTCTTTCTTTGCCTCTATATCTAATCAGACCTCAAAGCCTGTTGATTTTGCCTCCTTGAATTCCTCCTCCTTCCACTACTTGTTTCTACTGCCATTGTCCTAGGTCAGACCCTGTTTGCTTGAAAAAGAATAAGCACCTTCCAGTTGATCTTTCAATTTTCAATTTTATTCCTTTCCAATGAAATAATGTGGCCATATTGATCCTGTCACTTCCCTTTTTAGATTCTTCAGTTGCCTTCCATTTCATTAGTGAGTGTACAACTAACTTTTACATATGCAAACCATATTGGTCATCTGTATCCTCTAAACACTGTAGAAACTGCTAGTTGCAGTAATGAAACTCATTGATCCTTGCCCTCATAGCTAGTTCATTCATGCACCTTTGTTTATCCCACCCATGTCATCTCCAGTATTATCTGCTTCTAGATTCTAGAGTTAATTAAATAAAGTAAAAAGTTGAGTTTCTCAGTCATACTTGCCGCATTTCAAATACTCAGTAACACATGTGCTTTGTGGCTACTATATTTACAGCTCAGATATAAACATTTCCACCATCACAGGAAGTTCTTTTGGACAGTACTGGCTTTTCTCCAAACTACACAAATCATTGTGCATTATTTTCTGCTCTACAAACATACCTTGTACTTTTGGTCCACTGTTTTCACCACTGTACCTCACTAGGAACACAATGTTTTCTGTCCCTTTTCTATTTAACTTCTGATATTTTTAGTACCTGATTCATATCCTCATCTTACAGGATATTTTCCTTGACGCCCCCCCACACACATTGATTAAAGTAGACATCTTATGAGCAGCCCCAACCATGGGAAGTTTCTTGTTCCCCTAATTAGAATCACCCTTAATACCTTAAAATACTAACTCTCATTACTTGCCATTCACAGGGCTCCAGACTTAGCCACTGCCAGCCCTCACAGTCAGTGAGGAAGTAATGTTCTACAGGAAAGCAATTTATTCTCCAAATAGGCTTAGCGGAAATGAGTGCTGGGCCAAGAAACTTCTAAAAATAGAGTTTCCACTGAGGTCAGTACTCTGGATGTGTAGATATGTGTGTAAGATCTCTTATTGCTGTAGTTTTCTTGCTCCTTGTCTGGTGAATCCAGGTGAGGCTGGAAACCCTGACAGAGCCTGTGATGGGTGATATAGCCCCATTTTTTCTTGGAAGGAGGAAGTAGAATCATTAATGTACCAAGAGGTTTTGCCTGTTAAGCCTAGAGAAGCTAGGAATACGTTATTTAGGGATGTCTTTTATTCAAGGTTTATCTTACACTCATGTTTTATGCTTCTAGTCTAATGGTGCTGTCCTCATCCTTAGAGGGTAAAATGGGTGAGTCTGAGTTATGATCTTCCTGGCTACAATTTGTAGCAGGTGAAAACATCTAGACCCCATCCATAGTTTAGGTTAGCATCAACTAGATGGGGACTATCTCAGCTAGAATCTTTCCTATGGATGTGCTTGGGTTCCATGAAATACATCTGCCTGAAAACTATCTTGCTGCTTTTGGATTTCCTAGTGTTTAAAAGGGACTTGGTTTTATTAACTCTGTAGCTCTTGATGTTCTTGTTTGTGTGATGGGAGGGCAGGAGAAGAAGAGCAGGGACAGTGGAAGTACCATCATTTGAAGCTCATCTATTTGTCAATGCTGAGGCAAGCCCTGTTTATCAGAGATTTACTCCTTTTCTTCCTGTTTTACTTTTTCAGGACTCTAATTGTCCAGAAGAAGACTCCAGATAAACCAAAGGTCACACAGTTCTAAAAGCCATGGCCCAGGTAAGTTGAAGTTTGTTCTATCCTGGGATAATTTCTTCCCTCCGGATCATATGAACATTTGTATTCTTTATCCAGAAACATCTCTGTAACTTGCTCCACCCCAGTTCCTCCACCCCAGAGAACAAGTAATGGTATTCCATTTCCCTTAGGGGCCCTCTCTTCTCCAGTAATGCTCTTACCAGAGTAGCAATGGAGTAGAAATGTCTTCTCTTGAGAGAAAGATGAGAGTCTCCTTATCATACTGTTGTCCAGTGAGGTCAACATGTTCTCCCTTGACTTGGGTGGTTTCCTTTTCTTTTTATATTTTAAATGTCACTTCACCTTTAAAAAATCATAAAACACTTCATACTATCAAAGACTAATACAGCTGGACACAGTGATGCACATCTGTAATCCCAGTGGCTTGGGAGGCAGGAGGATTCCAAGTTCAAAACCAGCCTCAGCAACTTAGAGAGACCCTAAGCAGCTTAGCAAGACCCTGTCTCAAAATAAAAAACAAAAAGGGTTAGGGATGTGGCTCAGTGGTAGGCACCCCTGGTTCAATCCCCAGTACCAAAAATCAAACAAACATAACGGAATACAGGGTTGGGGTTGTGGTTCAGTGGTGGAGCGCTTCCCTAGCACTTGTGAGGCACTGGGTCTGATCCTCAGCACCACATAAAAATAAATAAATAAATAAATAAATAAATAAATAAAAGGCATTGTGTCCGTGTACTACTAAAAATATTTTTAAAAGAATAATGTAAGGCTGGGAATATAGCTCAGTTTGGTAGAGTGCCTTCCTTGCAAGCACAAGGCCCTGGGTTCAATTCCCAGCACCGCAAAAAAAAAAAAAGAATAATGCATACAAAAACACATTTATAGCTTATATAGGGCATAAAGAATAATGAAATGAGGGGCTGAGGTTGTAGCTCAGTGGTAGAGCATTTGCCTTGCATGTGTGAGGCACTGGGTTTGATCCTCAGCACCACATATAAAAATAAATAAGTAAATTAAATAAAGATATTTTAAAAAGAATAATGAAATGAGTACTGATATATTCATCACTCAGATTAATGAGCCATCTAAGTAACCTGCATTCCTTTCCCTAAGCCCGTTACCATTCCTGCCAGTGGTAATGAGTACTTTTAATTTTATGCTAATCAGTCCTTTGATTTCTCTAATAGTTTTTCTATATGTCTAAAAACTGATCAATATACTATTGGGTTTTCTGTTTTTACATCTGATGTAAAGTTGTCATACTCTATATTTTTATGAGTAGATTTTTTTTACTCAACACAATCATTCATGTTAAATTGTGTAGCCTTAAATCAGCAGTACTCAAAGTATAGTCCAGGAAGGACTTGAGAGCCTTTCAGGAAATCTTCAGGGTCAAAATAATTTTTTGTGATAATTCTAGCACATTATTTGCCTTTTTCACTGACATTCTCTAATGGATGTATAGAGGAGTTTCTCAGAGGCTGCATGATCAGCATTATCTCAACAGACTGAATACGGAAGCAGATATAAAAATCCAGCTGTCAGCCGGGTACAGTGGCGCACACCTGTAATCCCAGCACTTAGGAGGCTGAGGCAGGAGGATCACGAGTTCAAAGCCAGCCTCAACAACTTAGCGAGGCCCTAAGCAACTCAGTGAGACCCTGTCTCTAAATAAAATACAAAATAGGGCTGGGGATGTGGCTCAGTGGTGGAGTGCCCTTGGGTTCAATCCCCAGTACCAAAAAAAAAAAAAAAAAAAAAATCCAGCTGTCAGATTAGCGACTAGCTGAGCAGTGGTGCTTACCTCCCATGGGCGAAGCCTGGGTTCCATCCCTAGCACTGGGGGGACATGGGAGAAGAAAAAGAAAGAAAGCGCAACTATCATTTATTCAGCCAGTCATTAAAGAGAGTTACAAAAAGAAAAAAAAATACTAGGGATGATGTGAAGAAAAAGGAACCTTATACACTGTTGATAGGAATGTATAACCATTATGAAAAACAGTATGGGCCAGGCGTGGTGGCACACACCTGTAATCCGAGCGACTCGGGAGGCTAAGTCAGGAGGATCACGAGTTCAAAGCCAGCCTCAGCAACTTAGCGAGGCCCTAAGCAACTCAATGAGACCCTGTCTCTAAATAAAATACAAAATAAGGCTGGGGTTGTGGTTCAGTGGCCGAGTGCCCCTAAGTTCAATCCCTGGTTCAAAAAAAGAAAAGAAAAACGTATGGAAGTTCCTCAAAAAACTAAAAATAGAATTACTGTGTGATCCAGATATACCACACCTGGGTATATATCCCACAGGAAATAAAGTCAGCATACAAAAGAAATATCTGTATACACATGTTTGTTGTGGCACTGTTCACAATAGCTGAGATATGGAATCTGCCTAGTGCCCATCCACAGATAATTGAACTAATAGATGGTATATATACACAATGGAGTATTATTTAGCCATAAAGAAAAATGAAATCATGTCATTTGCAGGAAAAGGGATGGAACTGGAAGATATTATGCTAAGCAAAATAAGCCAAACACAGAAAGACATTATTGCATGTTTTCTCTGTTATGTGTAAACTCAAACAAAACAAAACAAAAAACAAAAATTACCTGAACGTAGAAGAGGGACTTTTGGTGGAGAGGATGGGAACCCCATGGGAGAGAGGGTAGTAGGAAAGCAGACATGTTGTAAAATAAATATAGTTTCCTAAAGTAATTACACTTAGTAAAGTGTTTCTTATAGTCCTTTTCTAAATACAAGTAAGAGCACCTTTGAGATAAATCCAATATTTTTCTCATTCCTCTGGAAATTTTACATAAAAATTTCTGACATGTTGAATTCTAAATTGCAAAATAATAAATACTTTATACCAATAAAAAGGCTAGTAGGGAGGGTGAATATGATCAAAGTACAATATATTCATGAATGCAAATCCATCAGTTTGTACAGTGAATGTGTGCTAATAATTATAATTAACATAAGTAATTTTTTAAAATATTTGTCTTTGGTTGTCAGTGGATCTATTATTTTATTTATGTGTGGTGCTAAGAATCAAACCCAGGGCCTCACACATGCCAGGCAAGCACTCTACCACTGAGCCACAATTCCAGCCCCAAATAAGTAATTTTTTTAAGTTACAAAAGTGTAAAACAGCCAGGTGTGATGGCACACGCCTGTAATCCCACTGACTCCGGAGGCTGAGGCAGGAGGATTGAGCATTCAAAGCTAGCCTCAGCAATTTAATGAGCAATTTAATGAGACCCTAAGCAACTTAGTAAGACCCTGTCTTAAAAAAAAAATGTGGCTCAGGAGCCTCTGGGATTACAGTTGTGTGCCACTGTGCCCAGTCTAAAGTATTTAGGTACTGAACTATATGTGGATTAAGTATTATTAAAATGTTTGATATGTGAGATTTACCTCAAACCAGGGATAAAAGATGGAAGGAAGGGCAAAAGGCATAGTTCAGTGGTAGAATGCTTACCTAGCATGTGTAAGGCCCTGGGTTCAATTCCCAGCACTGCAAAAAATAAAAATAAGAAAGCAAAACAGAAGGAAAGAGAGAAAGACAAAGTACTCTAGAGTACCTCCGTGGTCAATCTCCAGTACTGCCAAAATTTTTTGCTAATGTCAAAGCAATGTATTTTGAAATTTTTCTTAAAAGTGGAAAAAAGTCCTTTAATTTACTAGTAAGGCATGGGTTTATTGTTTCAGGGATTGGTGACATTCAGGGATGTGACTATAGAGTTCTCTCAGGAAGAATGGAAGTGCCTGGAACCTGCCCAGAGAGACTTGTACAGGGATGTGACTTTGGAGAACTTCAGTCATTTAGTCTCACTAGGTAAGGCTAATGTATCACACTGGGACTGACAGGAAATGATGCACCCAGGAACTACAGCAGTGGGAATTGCCTGTTTCCACTTCTGGCCCAAATAAGTGAACAGAGGAAACCGTGCCACTGGAGATGCTGAGAACTAGAACCACAAGAGAAAGGCCCAGCCAGTAGCAACTGTAACTACCTCCGGAACTCCCAGGTCAAAGGAGGGAGGGAGAGAGCTGAGAGGTATCCTGTGCTCAGCCTTCTGCCCACTGACCTGCTGATGCTTTCCATTTGCCAACCCCATGGGAAATCACAGGGTAGGGGAGATATAGTCCTTACAAGCAGACTCATGGCACAGGGCCTGGCACAGAGCAGGGAATGGTTGGGAGGGGAAGGAAAGGGTTAATGGAGTATAATGACCATGGATATCTAGTCCAAATAATCCAGAACTAACCTTCTGGAATTTCTGATCTCCTCATTGTGAATTTCTAGGGCAACTTACAAGTTTCTGACTGAATTTGTGTTCCATTTTCCCAAGCTAGTTGTGCTTTGTGGAATTGGAAACGTGTCCACTATCCTCCCGTCCTTCGAACAACCTTCACACCTTCCTCCTTATGATTTCCTCAATTCCATATTAATGGAGGCACTGGTTTTGAATTTTGGAACAGTATCATCATGGTCTATTTCTTTTTCTGTAAACAGGACTTTCCATTTCTAAACCTGATGTCATCTCCTTATTGGAGCAAGGGAAAGAGCCATGGTTACTTGCAAATGATATGACGGGACCATGGTACCCAGGTGAGCAAGGGTGATCTAGTGGGAGAGGTCATGGGGATTATAGCCCAGTGGGTGAGGCAACTGATGATTGTAACTTGAGTTATTGTTAGAAAGCTCTCAAAGCCTTGCTGCAGAAAAAAGGCCTTGGATATGAAGAGGTAAAGAGCAAAGACCTTGTCAGCCTCAGCTAAAGGAACTTTTCCCTCTCTGTTCAGTTCCTCTGTTCTTTCTTCTCTCATTTCCTTCCATTCTAAAAAGAAATGTGCACTTTTCTTCCCTCGTGGCTGACTTTTTACCTGTACTTTAGATCCTTTTTTCTTCAGATGTCTTTTTTTTTAATTTTTAAAACAATATGATTATAGTATTAAAAAACAAAATATTTAGGGGTAAGTTTAAAGGAAGATGTACAAGATCTCAACACTAAAGTTTTTAAAACATTAATGAGGAAAAATAAAGACAACCTACATTAAGTGGAAAGAGAGAAAACTCACTATTAAGGTGACAATTCTTCCCCAAATTGAGAGGGTCTGCTATTCAATCAAAACCTTAGCAGGCTGTTTTGTGTTAGTTTTGTGACCTTGGCCAAGTGTTAAACTGTCAGTTTCCTCATTAGTGCCTGGATCAAGCTCTGACAACTCATCCTAACCGAAACCGTTGCGTGGCGGTGGAGGGAGCGCGGCTGGCGGCTCTAGGAACCCCGCCGCCGAGCCCCCGCGCCTCCCCCTCGGCTAGGTGGCCATTGGTCCCGCTCCCTGCGGTGGTGCTCAGGGCTTGCACCGGGTTCGCTGCCCAGCGATGACTGACGCCCTCGTCGTGTTCCACAGGGGGCGGGGTGGGGCTGTCAGGAGCGGCGGCCACGGTGCTCTCTGGGCCCAGAGCCGCCAGCTCCACGCCCCGCCTCCCCGTGGCCCCCTCAGCACTGGCCAGCGCCCTCCCCTGACGTCAGCGCCGGCCGCTGCCACTTGTTCAGGTGTCTTTATGCCTTAGAAAAACTTGTTTTTTTAGAACCGCTTCTCATTGCGGGGCATAGTGGCACCTTCCTGTAATCCCAGTAACTAGGAAGGCTAAGGCAAGAGGATTTCAAATTTGAGGAAAGCCTGGGCGACATAGTGAACCCCACCTTCTCATAAAACAAACAAAAAACCACAAACAATAAAGAGCTGCCTTGTCTAGTTAAAATGTCCATGATATGCAAATTCACATAGTGATTTCCCAGGACTGAAGAGAATAGAGAATGAGGAGTGACTGCTTAATGAGCATGGGGTTTCTTTCTATTTGAGGTGATGAAATGTTTTCAGACTCAGTAGAGGAAAGTGCTGCAAACCACTGTCGTGCACTTCAAGAACATTTAAATGGGGGCTAGGGCTATAGCTCAATGATAGAGCGCTTGCCTAGTATGCATAAGACCCTAGGTTCAATTCCCAGCACTGGAAAAAAAATGTTCAAATGGGAAATTTTATGTTATGTGAATTTTACCTCAGTTGAAAATATAGAAAGATGCCAGCTGCGGGTATGCACACCTATAATCCCAGCAAATGGAGGGGCTGGTGCAGGAGGATCACAAGTTCCAGGCCAACCTTGGCAATTTTGAGATGTTGTCTCAAAATAAAAAATGAAAAGGGCTGAGAATGTAGCTCAGTGGTAGAGCACCATGGGTTCTATCTCCAGTACTGAGAAAAATATATGTATATATAACATATATAGATAGAAGCCAGGCATGATGGCACACTGATCCCAGCAGCTCAGCAATGAGACAGGAGGATCACAAGTTCTAGGCCAGCCTCAGCAACTTTTAAAAAGTACTGTGGATGTGACTCAGTGGTAAAGCACCCCTGCGTTCAATTCCCAATACCAATAAATAAGTAAATAGATAAATACACACATACACATGCACACACCTTGGCCCTACTTCTGCAGATTTTAATTCAGTCTGGGGTGCTTGAACATTTGTATTGTAAAAGGGCTTCCTGAATCAGTCTGATCCATATCAGAGTTGAGAACCCTGGTTTCTTGCTCCCTTCTGGCACCATATGAACTTTTATCATGTTTGTATTTTCCTGTGCTTTTTAGAAATTGCTTAATAAGGGCTGGGGATGTGACTCAAAGGTAGAGTGCTTGCCTAGCATGTACAAGGCCCCAAGTTCAATCCCAGCACTGCAAAAAGAAAGAAAGAAATTGCTTAATAATTGAAAGACTTTTATAAGACATTTACTTTTTATAGTTATTATTTTAATTTTGTCTTCCTATTTTTCTATAGAATTTTATTTTCCATAGAAGAGAGCAGTTTACATTTACTTTTCTCTTATTTTTCAGACTTGAAGTCCAGGTGTGAGACATTTCCACAAAAAGATATTTTTGAAATAAAGTCATTCAATTGGGAGGTAATGGAAAGCCTTAAATACTGTGATCTTCAGAGCTCCAGTTTTAGAGATGACTGGGAATGCAAAGGACAGTTTGAGAGAGAACAAGTAAATCAGGAGTGTTATTTCAAGCAAGTAGAAATTGCCTATGAAAACATCCCCACTTTGGAGCATACATCTCTCACTCTACATCAGTGCAGTGGGACCAATAAGAAACTGATTGAATGTAGTGAATGTGGGAAGGCATTTGGCCGAGGCTCACACCTTATTCAACATCAGAAAACTCATACTGGTGAAAAACCCTTTGAATGTAAAGAATGTGGGAAGGCCTTTAGTCGTGCCTCACACCTTGTTCAGCATCAGAGAATTCATACAGGTGAGAAACCTTATGACTGCAAGGAATGTGGGAAAGCCTTTGGTCGTACTTCAGAACTTATTCTACATCAGAGACTTCATACTGGTGTGAAACCCTATGAATGTAATGAATGTGGAAAAGCCTTCAGGCAACATTCACAACTTATTCTGCATCAAAGAACTCATACAGGTGAGAAACCATATGTGTGTAAAGACTGCGGGAAGGCTTTTATTCGTGGCTCACAACTAACTGTTCATCGGAGAATCCATACTGGTGCTAGACCCTATCAGTGTAAAGAATGTGGGAAGGCATTTAGACAGCATTCACAACTGACTGTTCATCTGCGTATTCATACTGGGGAGAAACCCTATGAGTGTAAGGAATGTGGAAAGGGCTTTATCCATAGCTCAGAAGTTACTCGACATCAAAGAATTCATTCTGGGGAGAAACCCTATGAATGTAAGGAATGCGGGAAGGCCTTTAGACAGCATGCACAGCTTACTCGGCATCAGAGAGTTCATACTGGAGACAGACCCTATGAATGTAAGGACTGTGGGAAGGCTTTTAGTCGTAGTTCTTACCTTATTCAACATCAAAGAATTCATACAGGTGACAAGCCCTACGAATGTAAGGAATGTGGGAAAGCTTTTATTCGTGTTTCACAGCTGACTCACCATCAGCGAATTCACACTTGTGAGAAACCCTATGAATGCAGGGAATGTGGAATGGCCTTCATTCGCAGTTCACAACTTACTGAACACCAGAGAATTCATCCTGGCATCAAGCCTTATGAATGCAGAGAATGTGGGCAGGCCTTTGTTCTTGGTTCACAGCTCATTGAACACTACCGAATTCATACTGGTTAGTGTTAGGGATGTAGAAAATATTGTGTGGAATTTACACCTGGCTCAGTATTAGATAATTTTTAATGTAATTAAAGTCAGAAAACCCTGATTTGTCATTTTCATTTTGGAACGTCAGACAACTCATGCCAGAAGATAATTCAATAAATGTGGGAATTCTTTTTGCCTCACTCACTGTTTATTAAACATCAGAGAACCTATGCTTAGAAAGAAAAGAAAAAAGTTAATATGAATGTAGAAAAGCCTCTGTTACTACTCAAAAATCTGTTAAACTTCTGCAGTTTCCAAATAGAAAGTGACTGAATTAGCATATTTTGTGGCTGGGCACAGTGGAGCAAGCCTATAGTCTCAGCTACTCACAAGGATAAAGCAGAAGGATCTCTTGAATCCAAGAGTTGGAGACCAACCTGGGCAACATAGCAAGACCACACCTCCAAAATAAAAAAAGATTTTTTTGTGAATGTGTCTTTTGTCTTTTGTCATGACACAGACCTTACTTGACATTGTCATAATTCCACTGGCATAATTCCCAGTGTAGGATTGGGCAAATTGTGCAATCTCTGTCCCTTATTTATTTATTTATTCATTTATTTATTTATTTATTTTGAACCAGGGATTGAACTCAGGGACACTCGGCCACTGAGCCACATCCCCAGCCCTATTTTGTATTTTATTTAGAGAGAGGGTCTCACTGAGTTGCTTAGGACCTCGCTAAGTTGCCGAGGCTGGCTTTGAACTCGAGATCCTCCTGCCTTAGCCTCCCGAGTCACTTGGATTACAGGCATGCGCCACCACGCCCAGCTTCCTTATATTTTTTTTAATTTAAATGGTGATAATTATACCTACCTAATAGAGCTTTCATGGGGACTAAATCAGATATTTTATATAAGGTCTTAAATATCTGACATATTTATGTGCTCAATAAATACTAGCTTTTGTTTTTTTTTATTATCAATCAGGCACAGTGGTACACACCTGTAATCCCAGAGATGCAGGAGGCTGAGACAGGAGGATCAGAAGTTCAAGACCAGTCTCAGCAATTTAGCATGGGAGACCCTAAGCAACTTAGTGAGAACTTGTCTCAAAAAATAAAAAGGACTGGGGATGTGGCTTAGTGGTTAAGTGCCCCTGGGTTCAATACCCAGTACCAAAAAAAAAAAAATTATTTTCAGTGTTATTGTTAAGGAGTTCACCAGAGGAGGTCCTTATCAATTTATCAAAAGAATTTATAATCATTTGTTATGATAATTAATTGTGAAAAAGGTTAACAAAATCATAATTGTCACAAGAAGGCCTTCATTCAAAAGGTTAGAAAGTCAGATTAGCCAGGCCTGGTGGCTCACCTTTGTAATTCCAAGGACTCCAAAGGTTGAGGCAGGAGGATGCAAATTCAAAGCCAGACTGGGCAGTTTACCAAGATCCTGTCTCAAAAAGGGCTGGAGAAGTAGCTAAGTGGTAGAGTGCCTACCTGGCATGTGCCATGCCCTGGGTTTAATCCCTAGTACTGCAAAACTAATTTTTAAAAATAGAAAAAAACAGTGGACTTCATCTGAAAGTTGTTTACTTAACAATGCAATAAGAGGCTATTAACAAATGTGGCCTAGGAAAAATAATGAATAGGCAGAGGATGAAATCTTTTAAGATACTAAAAATACAAGTATGACTATTCTAATCATTTGATAATATATTCTGGAGAGAATGGATTTTTACAGTGTCAGGTTGGTTCAAGAAGATGTGCGATGCCAGAATAAACAAGTGATTCTAGATAGGGGCAGACAGATGTTAGTGGTGGGAACATAAGGTTAAGGGAATAATTCTATAAAAATGTGCTGACCCCCACATGCTCTTTTCCAAGAAGCAATTTACCTGCAGCCCTGCCTGGCTTAAATGAATAGGATATGTCACATTCCTCAGCAAACTACCTGGTATCTGCAAGAGAAATGCAGGCCTGAAATAATGTCAAGAGGAACCCAAGTTACCCTGAAGAGAATTTTGTGACTCTTTTCACACACTAGATCAGGAAACTCAGGGAGATAAGGATAATTCCTCCTAACCATAAAATCTGTAAGAATTATGGTTAAGAATCCAATTAGAACCAGTCAACATGGGCCAAGGTGACCTAGAGTTGTCAATGGCAGTGGGGACTTGAAAGTCTGATGTCGTCCTGCTGTCAGTCAAAAGTCAAGAGGTGGACCTGGGCAGGACTCTATAAACTTCTCTTGAGATCTCTAATAAAACTGGACTACAGGGTTGGGGTTATGGCTCAGTGGTAGTACACTTACCTAGCATGCATGAGGCCCTGGGTTTGATCCTCAGCACCACATAAAAATAAAATGAAGGTATTGTGTCCACCTACAACAACAACAGCAACAAAAAAATATATGTATATATATGTACATACATGTACATATATATGTACATACATACATATATATGTATATATGTACATATATATATATATATATATATAAACTCGACTACAGGTGAGGCACACTGTCCCTCTCTGAGAGAACTGACTCTTATGGGTGTCCCCTCTCCCTTTTCCTATCCATAGTTTCAATAAACTCATGCCTGTTACTGATCCAGAAACTCGGAGATAAGGATAATTCCTCCTACCCATAAAATCTGTAAGAATTTATGGTTAAGAATCCAATTTGAGGGCTGGGGAGATAGCTCAGTTGGTAGAATGCTTGCCTCACATGTACAAGACCCTGAATCAATCCCCAGTACCATTAAAAAAAATCCAATTAGAACCAGTCAGCATGGGACAAGGTGACCTAGAGTTGTAATGGCAATGGGGAAAAGGTCTGTTCATAGTAACATATCTGAAATCCTTCTGACTTGATTGCTGCAGGAGGAGGGGCATGTGATCTTCAAACTACCTCAGTTTCTCAGAAGCCCCAGCCCTGTAACAGAAGGACATAAAAATTATTCAAAGCCCCTTCCCCTAGCTATGAATGTAGTTCAGTGGGAGAGTGCTTGACTTGCTAGTTTGCAAGTTTGGTGAATCCATCTCCAACGTGTGCTCTTTCTAGCACACGTTGTTTCTGCTGCTTGAACAGGCCTTACTTCACTATAGCAGAATAGGTGAAATTGAATTGCGTATTTCCAGAAAGAATCACTGGGGCATTTCTTTTCTTTTTCTTTTTTTTTAATTTATTTTTTATTCACACAGTTCAAATAATCTTACATTTACATAGGGTAGTACTATCTCAGTCTACTATTTTTCCTGCTCCCGTCCCATTTTCCTCCGCAGCATCCATACTTCCTCCATTCTTTCCTACCTCCCCATAACCCCTGGCACCCGCCCCACCCCTGCTAGGTATCAGTATCCACTGGTCAGAGAAAACATTCGGCCTTTGGTTTTTTGGGCTTGGCTTATTTCACTTAGCATGATATTCTCCAACTCCGCCCATTTACCAGCAAATGCCATAATCTTATTCTTTTTTATGGCTGAGTAATATTCCATTGTGTATATATACCACAGTTTCTTTATCCATTCTTCAATTGAAGGGCATCTAGGTTGGTTCCACAATCTAGCTATTGTGAATTGAGCAGCTATGAACATAGATGTGACTGCATCCCTATACTTTGCTGATTTTAGTACCTTTGGGTATAAACCGAGGAGTAGGATAGCTGGGTCAAATGGTGGATCCATTCCAAGTTTTTTAAGGAATTTCCATACTGCTTTCCAGAGTGGCTGCACCAATTTGCAACTCCACCAGCAATGTACAAGTGTGCCTTTTTCCCCACATCCACACCAACACTTGTTATTGCTTGTATTCCTGATAATAGCCATTCTAATTGGAGTTAGATGAAATCTCAGGGTAGTTTTAATTTGCATTTCTCTAATTACTAGAGATGATGAGCACTTTTTCATATATTTGTTAATAGCCTGTATTTCCTCTTCTGTGAAGTGTCTGCCCAGTTCCTTAGCCCATTTATTGATTGGGCTCTTTGCATTTTTGGTGTACTCACTGGGGCATTTCAATGAAACTCTGTATATTTGCTCTACTCATCATTCCCAATATACTCACAAAGTTTGGTGAATCTATCTCCAAGGGTGCTCTTTCTAGCACACGTTGTTTCAGCTGCTTGAACAGGCCTTACTTACTAAGGCAGAATAGCTCAGAATGAACTGCTTATTTCCAGAAAGTTTTGTGCAGTTCGATGAAACTCTGTGTGTTTGCTCTTCTCAAGCCTGTGGCCCAGGCTTCCATTTTTTTTTAACCTACAAAATGTTCAAGAAGCTGGGCATAGTCGTGCATACCTGCAATCCCAGCCCTGGGAGCTGAGACAGGAGGATCACAAGTTCAAGGATAGCCCCAGCAATTTAGCGGAATCCTCAGCAACTCAGTGAAACCCTGTCTCAAAAAAATAGAAAAGGACTGGGGGATGTAGGTCAGTGGTAAAGTGCCCCTGGGTTCAATCCCTACTACCAAAAGAAAAGAAATCTTAAGGAACAGATAATCCCTAAGAAAACCCACCCAGTTCATTTTCAAAACTAAATAAAGTTCCAGTTAAGGGGCAGGGGGAACAACTCCATATACTACAGTTCCTCCGAAACAAATGACACACTTGTCATTTGTGAAAATAAGTAAATTCCTACTTATTTAATCTCATATTCTTAATAAGGAGCTAGAGCCAGGCATGGTGGTGCATGCCTATAATCCCAATGGCTCCAGAGGCTGAGGCAGGAGGATCGTGAGTTCAAAGCCAGCTTCAGCAATTTAACGAAGCCCTAAGCAACTCAGTGAGACCTTGTCTCTAAATAAAATATACAAAAGGGTGTTAAGCAACCTTGAGCTCAATTCCTGGTACCCCCCCCCGCAAAAAAGCTAATCTTGAATGTCTAGAACTTTACCTGCTTCTGTGTTATGTTTTCAGAATTTTGACATTGTAACTCCAGAACAATCACAATAATGAGAAAAGCCAGGAGTGTGGTATATGCCTATAATCCCAGTGACTCAGGAGGCTGAGGCAGGAGGATCGTGAGCTCAAAGCCAGCCTCAGCAAAGGTGAGGTGCTAAGCAACTCCATGAAATCCTGTCTCTAAATAAAACACATAAGAGGGCTGGGGATGTGACTCAGTGGTTGAGTGCCCATGAGTTCACTCCCCTGTACCAAAAATAATAAGGAAAAGATCCTTGATTTAATCGCAATGGCATCTGGATCAAGGTGTATGAGAGAACCTTAGTAATGTCAAGAAATGGATCCTTTCAGCCCTTGGGCTGAGCCCAGCAATATCTGAGGCAAAAGACCTATTGTACTCTTATCCCAGCCATCTTGTCAGTCATCCTGCATGTTTGGTAAAACACCTGCATTTTATGCATATGCCACTGACTACAAAGGATTAGGAAGCAGTATTCTATATGTATCGTGTGTGTGTGTGTGTGTGTGTGTGTGTGTGTGTTTTGGTATGGTACCAGGGATCAAACCCTGGGGTGCTTAATCACTGAGCCACATCCCCAGCTCTTTTTATATTCTATTTGAGAGAGGGTCTCACTAAGTTGCTGAAGCTGGCTTTGAACTCCTGATCCTCTTGCCTCAGCCTTCTGAGCCACTGGGATTACACCATGCCCAGCATAAGTGAATCTTGATACTCTCTTTACCCCTTTTCCACTAGGTTACCCTTATTGAACAATCACTGAGAAGACTTATAAATATGCCCTGATTTCTAAATTTCATAAACATAGACATACACATAACATGCTCTATAAAATACTTTTATACAATGGTAGCAAATTTTTATACATTATTATATGTACTGAAAAACTAGTTTTTCTTGGGTTCTTTGTTTTTGTTTGGTTTGGTACTGAGGATTGAACCCAGGGGTGTGTTACCACTGAGCTACAACGCCAGTCTTTTTCATTTTTTATTGAGATGGGTCTCACTAAATTAAAGGCTGGACTAGAACTTACCATCTTCTGCTTTATCTTCCCAAAAAGCTGGGATTACAGGCATGTGTCACCATGCCCAGCTCCATCTTCAAGTGTATATCTTATTAATGCATACATTGCTGTTGCTTCATTCTATTTTTGGTGGAGTGGGGAGGTGGTACTGGGTATGGAACCCAGGGCCTGTGCATGCCAAGTGCACACTGTCACACTGAGCTATATCCCCCACCCACTTCATTCCTTTATAACAACTGCTTAGTATTCCACTATATGTGTTTTATAATTTATTTAACCCTATTTAGGCTTTTTTTCTATGTGTTCCTCTTTCAAACAATCTTAAACATCTTCGTTGCACATAAAGAATTTGTTCTAGTAGTATATCCTTATCTAGAACTTGCTATCTTCCACAAAATGTTCTAAATTCATCTTGTTCATTTCCTGCCTTCTACTTTGATGTAACCATTTTCCAAGGAATTCTCTTTCCTTTTGGTACTTTTCCAAATGGTATTTAGAAACCACAAATAGGTTGGAAGGGATGCTTCATGCTCCTGGTTGGCCTTTTTAAAATTTCCTATTTCCTTGGTTTTTGAATATATATATAAAATTTCCCTGGAAGGTTACATAAGAAACAACGTAGAGTGGTTCTCTGGAAACAAACGCAAAGGTTCCCATGGGGAAGAAATCCCTGTTTTCCTTTATGAATTTTCAACCATATGAATTTGTGGTCCATTCAGCAACTGGATCATTAAAAGTTTAAAAATTTGCCAAACACAGTGGTGCACACCTGTAATCCCAGAGACTTGGGAGACAGGCAGAAGAATCACAACTTCAAGGCCAGCCTCAGCACTTAGACTCTACCTCAAAATAAAAATAAATTAAAACTAAAAAGAAGGGGATTTAACTCAGAGTTAAGGCACGCTGGGTTCAATCTTCCATACCATAAACACAAAAAGTTTATTCAAAAAGCAAGTCTTCAGACTCAAAAAGGATTAGTTTGGGTAAGGTCCAGTGGGCCAGGCAGTTGTTCTATGCATACCACAAGATGGCAGCAGAGAGACACCAAAGCTAGGTTTTGGGCTCTGAAAGGCTGCAGGGTCTCAGTCCCCCTCCCCTCAGACAACAGGCAGCTTTCTGCAGGGTTCCCACCATGATCATCTGTGACTGTGGCAGATCTACACCATCCCTAGATTCCTGACCTACAGAAACTGAGATAATAAATGTTTTGAGCTGCTATATTTTGGGTTAATTTGTTACTGGATATACTATACATCATAACATAGGATCAAAATTTTTTGAATATGTATTTCTAAAATATAAAACAGTGGCTCACACCTGTAATCCTAGCAACTAGGGAGACCAAGACAGGAAAATTTCAAGTTCAAACCAGCCTCAGCAAAATAGTGAGTCCCTAAAGCAACTCAGTGAGATCCTGTCTCAAAAAATGAAAAGGAGGGCTGGGGATATAGCTCAGTTGGTAGAGTGCTTGCCTCATAAGCACAAGGGCCTGGTTTCAATCCCCAGCACCACAAAAATAAAAATAAATAAAAATAGAAAGGATTGGGTACTTTGCTCAGTACTTGAACAACCCTGGGTTCACTTGCCAGTACCAAAAAAATAAAGTAAAACAAAATGACTTTTAAAAAACAACAAAAATTGCAATGTCACATAAAAATTAAGGACTATTATGTTCCAATATTCATGCAGTTTATTAATGGCATGTGTTGAAGTGTTTGAGGGAAGAAAACTGTTGCCTCTGATTTACTTTGAAACACATCAAAAAAGAATAGGGATTAATGGGAAAAAACAGAGGCAATCATGGCTAGCTATGTGATAAAACAATTTTAGCAAAATATTGTAGAGTCCAGGCAGTGGGTATGAGTGTTTTTGACTCCTTCACTTTTTCTGTCTTTGAAATTTTTCATAATAAAATGTTGAGGAAAAAGTCAATTATGGTTCAAATTTCCAGTTGTCTCAAAAGTGTCATAATTTTATAACTGTTCATATCAAGATCCAAATAAGGTCTATGTGTTGAGATTGGCTCGTATACAGGTTCTGTATCCCTTAAACCACGGTATTTTGTGTCTTTTTTGTTTTGGCAACTCAATCTTTCTGTTATGAATATATGCATTTGAGCCCATTTGTCCCAGAAGTTGGCAAAAAAGATGTTCTTATGTGAGACCTGTACAATGGCTGTAGCAAGCAGCATCTTGATTTGGGCTTGCTGAACAGGGATGTGTTCTCTACTTTATTCCTCCAGGTCACCTTCATAACAACAACTCTCCTCCTAGGAGGTCAGTTTTTAGACGTTCTGAGAGTCATTCTGGAAGACTAGCCCAGAAGCATGAAGGGCCCCACACACAGGGCATAAAGCTCTGCAGTTGCCATCTTGAGATTATTTATTTAGTTATTGGTTTATTTAATTTGCCATTGTTTGAACCCAGGGGCCTTATCCCCTGAGCCACATCCCCAGCCCTTTTTCATATTTTATTTAAAGACAAGGTCTCGCTGAGTTGCTTAGGGCCTCGCTAAGTTGCTGAGGCTGGCTTTGAACTCTAGATTCTCCTACCTCAGTCTCCTGAGCCACTCGGATTTTCCTCTTGAGATTTTAAAAAAAAAAAAAAATATATATATATATATATGTATTTTTAGTTGTAGATGGACACAATATCTTTAATTTTTTATATTTTTTAGTTGTCCATAGACAATTGATTGATTGATTGATTGATGGATGGATTTGCAGTGCTGAGAATCTAACCCAGTGCCTCACACATGCGAGGCTAGTGCTCTACAACTGAGCCACAACCTCAGTCCCATCTTGAGATTTTTGATGTTATCTTTGCATTTGTGTTTTGTAAGTGAAGTCTGATGGGACAGTGGATCATTGCCAGAGGCTTAGAGCCTGACCTCTGTGCAATCACCTCTCACCACCCTGAGATGGGCTCTTAGCTGCTGTTCTTTTACCTCCTGAGGGCCTGGGTGTGGATGTGGAGAAGGTTGGTATCCAGCACATGCTCCAAGGCTGAGCACATGCTCCAGGAGCAGTAGCTTCCTTCTCCCTGGGTAGGCACATTGTGGCACATTCAGCATTTGCCCAGGCAGGGGCAAGAGTCTTGCCTACTTAGATCTGGTTCCCCAGTCTTCTGAGCAGCACAGAGCTTCCAGTACCCAGGACAGCAAGTCCATGGGGAGAGGAGATGCCTGATTTGACTTCCCCTCTGGCCAGGGTACAAGTTGGTCCAGTGCAGACGTGGAGGTGTGAGGCAGTTACCAGTGCTGGTTAGTGTTAGTACTCACTCCATGAGTATCCTTGCCTATCCTTAATCCTAATTCCTACTTAAATAGGAAATTTAAAACATCATGATAGGTTGAGAGAGGTTGTGGAAGAAAGGGAAAAGTTTATATTCTTAGCATTTTTTCCACTCCTGGTTCTGGGGATTGAACCTGGGGGTGCTCTACCATTGAGGAACATCCCTAGTCTTATTTTAATTTTTTTTTCTTTTTTTTTTGGAACCGGGGATTGAACCCAGGGGCGCTTAACCACTGAGCCACATCCCCAGCCCTATTTTGTATTTTATTTAGAGACAGGGTCTCACTGAGTTGCTTAGGGCCTTGCTAAGTTGCTGAGGCTGGCTTTGAACTTGCGATCCTCCTGCCTCAGCCTCCCAAGTGCTGGAATTACAGGCGTGCGCCACCACGCCCGGCTTATTTTAATTTATATTTTGAGACAGATTCACTTAATTGTCTAGGCTTGCCTTGAACACGCAAGCCTCTCCAGGAGCTAGTATTACAGGTGTGTGCCACTGCATTTGGCATATTTTATTTTAATTTTTTATTTCATCCCTTTATTTTACATTTTTACTGGGGATTGAACCTGGGGTACTTAACCACTGAGCTATATCCCCAGCCCTTTTTATTTTTTGAGGCAGGCTCTTTTTTTTGGAACCAGGGATTGAACTCAGGGGCACTCCACCACTGAGACACATCCCCAGCCCTATTTTGTATTTTATTTAGAGATAGGGTCTCACTGAGTTGCTAAGGGCCTCACTAAATTGCTGAGGCTGGCTTTAAACTCGCGATCCTCCTGACTCAGCCTCCCAAGTCGCTTGGATTACAGGCGTGCGCCTGAGGCAGGCTCTTAGTAAGTTGCTTAGGGCCTTGCTAAATTGCTGAGATTTTTTTTTTTTTTTTTTTTTTTTTGGGTACCAGTAATTGAACTCAGGGGCAATTAATCACTGAGCCATATTCCCAGTCCTTTTTGGTATTTTATTTAGAGACAGGGTCTCACTGAGTTGCTTAGGGTCTCACTAAATTGCTGAGGCTGGCTTTGAACTCATGCAGTTCCTCTGGTTTTAGCTGCCAAACCACTGGGATTACAGGCATGCACCACCAAGCCTGGTTCCTAGATAGATTTCTATTTTCTTCCCCAAATGTTGATGCTACAAGAGCAGATTATAAGGAACAGATGGGTGAGTGGGCCCATGTGCAGCCATTCACTGGGTATGCCCAGAAATATCTTTGAGATAGCTAGAAGCTAAGAGAGGCACTGAGATCTTACTTACTTATTTACTTTTTAATTTATTTAGTACTCCTGAGTACTAAATAAACTCAGGGGCACTCTACCACTGAGCCACATCCCCAGTCCTTTTTATTTTGAGACTGGGTCTAGTCAAGTGATGTGTGATGTGTGAGAGTGAGTCATCATCTGCTTCCTTTACAGCCACACTCTCCTGAGGCAAGAGTGTTGCAAGTTCAAAGCCAGCCTCAGCAACTTAGTGAGGCCCTTAACAACTTACCTAGACCCTGTCTCAAAAATATATTAATTAATTAAAAAGGCTGGGGATGCTGGGTCCGGTGGTACATGCCTATAATCCCAGCAGCTCTGGAAGCAGAGGCAGGAGGATTGTGAGTTCAAAGCCAGCTTCAGCAACAGTGAGGCACTAAGCAACTCAATGAGAAATAAAATACAAAATAGGGTTGGGGATGTGGCTCAGAGGTTGAGTGCCCCTGGGTTCAATCCCTAATAAATGCCCCATCCCCAAAAATGTGATCCTTCTGCCTCAGCCTCAGTCTCCCTGAGTAGCTGGGATTACAGGTGTGCACCTCTGTGTCCAGCTACGTCCTACTTTATTAAAAAAGGTGGGAGTGGGCTGGGGATATAGCTCAGTTGGTAGAGTGCTTGCCTTGCAAGCACAAGGCCCTGGGTTCAATCCCCAGCACTGTAAAAAAACAAAAACAAGTGATCAAGTCAGAGAACATTTGGATTATATTTCCTTTAGCAAATATTTATCAAGTCCACCCATATGCCAGATGTTGTGGGCACAATGAAGTCTAAAGTCACCATATAGATAGGGGTTATTCATAGAGCTTAGTGGTAAAGTGTGTGTCTAGCATGCTCAATCCCCAGCACTTAAATAAATAAATAAATAACAAAATAAAGTCAACATATAGATATGTAGAGCAACCACACTACCTTCCAGGGTGAAGAACTTAGTTCTTGGGGGTGGAGGCTAGGTAGGTGGAGAGTGTCACTTGGCAGGACTTATTTGTTCAGATTCTTGCCTCTGCGTATAGGGCAGGACAACTCTGAAATGAGGATTATGACCTACTTTCAGGCAAGATTAGTCAGAGAATTCTTTATGACCAGACTTCATACAGAAAGAGCCTGGGGGTAGGGGAAAGGTCAGAGTGACCTTTCTCTTCTGCAATTTTCTCAGTTTCCAATGTGCCTTATTTCAGGTATTGTATTCTGAGCCCCAACACTTGATTCCCATCTCTTACCTGGATGAGGGGTACATTTTTGTTGTTGTTTTGGTGCTGGGGATTGAACCCAGGGCCTTGTGCATGCAAAGCAAGCACTCTACCAACTGAGCTATATCCCCAGCCCCAGGGGTGTTTAATATGTTCCCTAAACCGAAACCTAACACTGATATTTATTTATTTTGGGGGGGTACCAGGTATTGAACTCAGGGGCATGCAACCACTGAGTCACATCCCCAGCCCTATTTTGTATTTTATTTACAGTCAGGATCTCACTGAGTTGCTTAGCACCTTGCTAAGGCTGGTTTATGAACCCTCAATCCTCCAGTCGTGGCCTCCCAATCCCAGGGGTGCACCACAGCACCCGCTAACACTGACATTTAGACAAAGCCACAGTGAGGTGTTTCAGCCTGGAGAAAGGGCTGTATTTGACATAATAGAAGATGATGTCCTCATTTACAATATGCCTCCATTATAAGATGTTTTCAAGGGAAAACTTTTATTTGTTGTTTGTTTGTGGTACTGGGAACCCAGCCCTTTTTATTTTCAGACAGAATCTGGCTAAATTGCAGAGACTGGCCTGGAACTGAGATAGGAATTTGAGAATAAAGGGAAAGATACTGAGTCTCAAATGAAGTGCCCATGAACCACTGATAATCCTGAAAACACCCATGAACAATTGCAACTCCTGAGCGACATGCCCTTTGCCCCTGCCTTGTAAGGTGAAGGCACTGCACAAGTACAGAATAAAAGTGGCCACAGACTATGCAGCTCCATCTCTAGTCCAGTCCCTAGCAACCATTTCTATAAACATTAACACCCCTCATCAACAGCTGCTTTCTCTTGCTCTGGAGATAGCCCAGCATACTCCCTTGAATTAGTATCTACTTTCCTAAATAAACCTCTAAAGGACTGCTGTTGCTGAAATTTTTTTCCAGTATGTATGCCATGACCCTGCTGGTCCTGAGTCAAGTTCCCTCTTCTCTCTGGGAACTCTGTTGACCCTTCTTCGGAGACATGTCTTCTCCCATGAAAGAACTTGCCATGCTCCTGCCTCACTCCCCTGAGATTCTGGATTGACAGGTGTGCACCACCACATCTGGCTCAAGGGAAGTTTGAACTACACATTTTTTTCACCTTAGGCATTGACTTCTGGAATCTACCCCCATACACACCCCGCCACAGGTGCAGGTGCCAGATGTGGTGGCGCAGGCCTGTAATCCCAGCAATCTGGTAGGCGGAGGCAGGAGGATGGCAAATTTGAGGCCAGGTTCAGCAAGTCAGCAAGACCCTGTCTCAAAATAAAAAGATAAAAAAGGGCTGGGGATGTGCTCCTTGGTTAAGTGCCCCTGGGTTCAATTCCTGGTACAAAAAAAGAAAAAGAAAAAAAAAAGAGGAAAGAAAGAAAAAGAAAAGAAATTAGGAGACAGTTGTCCCCTCCTTCCTGAAAAGGTCTCTGGCACTCCAGCCCTTGGTATATAAACAAACTACTCCAAGGTTTGGGGCTTCACTGCTTTTGTCATGATATTGTTCCATACATCCTGGCACCTGTGAGTTAATCTAGCCACCTTTTCAGGCTATAACCATGGTCCTCTTGGTGAGATAAGAGAAGTTTTATTACTGAACATGGTGACACATGCCAGTAATGCCAGGAGGGAGGCTGAAGCAGTGACTCAGGGAGGCTAAGTGCAAGTTTGAGGCCAGCACTCAGCAGTTTAGTGAGACCCTTAAAAATAAAAAGGGCTGGGGCTGGAGTTGTGGCTCAGTGGAAGAGCACTTGCCTAGCACGTGTGAGGCACTGGGTTCTATCCTCACCACCACATGTAAATGAAATAAAGGTCCACTGACAACTAAAAAATATTTTAAAAATAAATAAATAAAAAGGGTTGAGGATGTAATTCAGTGGTAAGGCACACCTGGATTAAATCCCCAGTACTGGAGAGAGAGAGAGAGAGAGAGAGAGAGAGAGAAATTTTATTACCCTTTGGACCACCTATGATCCAGAAGGTCATACACGGATCAATCATTTCTTCTACAAACTCCCAGTGATCCTGTGACTGAGATGCTCAGAAGCCTTTCTCCCTGAAGTACCCAGACTCCCACTGTACATCCCCCCTCCAATTGCCAATTGTCTGCTCCCCTGCCTGCACTCAGGAGGGTAACATATTTAAATGAGATATGATATTGGGATTTTCGTTAAAATACATCAGTTTGTGTGGTACAGCGGCCACTTGGAGACTGAAGCAGGAGGATCACAAGTTCCAGGCCAGGCTTGGCAACTCAGTGAGTCCCTGTCTCAAAATAAAAAATAAAAAGAGTGGGGATGTAGCTCAGTGGCATAGTGCACCTGGGTTCAATCCTCAGTACAAAAAAAGAAGATAAGAAATTTTCCTTGATAAAAATCAAACAAGTATAAAAATATTTCAGCACTCACCTGTAACCTCAGCTACTGAGGAGGCTGAGGCAGGAGGATCACAAGTTCAAGGACAGGCACTACAATTTAAGAAGACCCTGTCTTCTTAAAAATATAAAAAGGAAGCCGGGCGTGGTGGCGCATGCCTATAATCCCAGCACTTGGGAGGCTGAGGCAGGAGGATCTCGAGTTCAAAGCCAGCCTCAGCAATTTAGTGAGGCCCTAAGCAACTCAGTGAGACCCTGTCTCTAAATAAAATACAAAATAGGGCTGGGGATGTGGCTCAGTGGTCGATTGCCCCTGGGTTCAATCTCCAGTACAAAATAAATATATATATATATATGACTGGGGATGTAATTTGGTGGCAGAATGCTTGAGCACTTGTCTATATATGTGATCTCCTGATCACATATATAGAGAACTGATATGTTCAGTTCCCAGTAGGAATTTTTTTGGGGGGATGAGGCTGGAGGTATATAGCTCAGTCAGCGGTGGAGCACTTGCCAGCATGATACACTAGACCCTGGACTCCATCTCCAGCACCACCACCAAAACAAAACAAAAGTATATATATATTTATACACACACACAAAAAAAGTATATATATATATACACAGACACACACACATATGTATGTATATATATGTGTGTGCACATATAAACACATAAATATATACACACATATATATACAGACACATATATACGTGTATATACATACATATGCACACATGCATACTTTGCCGCTAAAATTAATGGCCATTTTTTTTCTCTGCAATAACTGTGTTGTCTCAGTCACGCTCCGGTATCTCATATGTGCTCATTTACAGCTTTCAACAAACCTGAGGAAGATCCTGACTTTCCCTGGTGTTACAAATACGGAAACTAAAGCTCTGAGGTGCAATCACTATATAAAACATGGCGTGGCGCTCCTACCTTAGTTTTTCACTGCCCTCACTCGCTCTTCGATAACCAACTAGATAGGGAGAGATCTGGGGAGAAACTGCCCTGGCCCCACAAACAATCCAATCATGCATTCCCTGGCACGACTTTCCTCTCGGATTGGACCAACAGAAACAGAGGGGTGCTGCTACCTCCGCACGGGGCTGGGCTGAGAAGTCTTCTCTGCGTGCCGCTGGAAAATCCGATTTGCTGGGCTCCGCACCCAGCAGCCCAGCCTGGGCGGAGGTCACAGCTGTCAAGCCCTGGGCGGAGGGAGGCCTGTCCCCAGCAGTCCTGCTACGAGCGCGGTGGGCGTGGCTTGGGATTCCCCGGGAAGGGAGGGCACTGTGTGTCCTTGGGCGGAGACGGGAGGTGACTCCAGCCGAGGAGGACGACGCAGAATGAGGGCCTTGCGGGTGAGGGCCCCCACGGACTGGGCCGGAACCCCCAACCCAGAAGCCCTCGCCATAACATGAGACTCTTTAAACATCCCAGGATCTGGGTCCTTGGAACGTGAGCCCCTTTCAGGGTCTGGGGTCCTCCTTCAAATCCCAAACTTCTGAGACAACCAGGACCACTAATATGGTCCAGAGCCCCAGCTTTAAACCTCCTTCCTTCAGGGTTCCCTTTACATCGCTGAAACCCCTTCCCCTACTTGGGACTTCTTAGTTAACCTAGAAAATCCGGAGGAACCTAGTCTTGACATTGCCAAGACCTGGTTTCCTCCCATGATTCTAGGAACCCCCACTCTTCATCCTCAGGACTTGAACTCCAGAACAGGAGCCCCCTTTTTGAGTCCTCTTGCCCTCCAGACAGCCTTCTAACCTCCAAGCCTTCCTCTCTAGGCACTGAGACTCTTCTTCTAGGCCTTTCTTGATAGGCCTCTCCTTCCCTGCCCTCACTGGCAGTTGAATTTTGCTTTTAGGACACTTGCCAAGGATAGGACAATCCCCAAGTTCACACCTCATCAGCACCATTTAGGGATGACCCTTCAGGTACCTCCAACCCATCCACCTGCTGTACCCTCAGGTCTCCCAGGCGCTGATTCGCTCCTTCAGCTCAACCACCAGTCACCGCTTTCAGAACCGAGTGGCTGAGAAACAGAAACTCTTCCAGGTAGGGGGTTGGGGGGAAGAACCAGGGAAGCAGGCAGGGTCTCTGAGCTGGGCCAGGGATTGAGGTCAGTGGGGCAGCCAGCATCCCTTCTCATCCCCACTCCCATACTCAGGCAGACAATGACCTCCCTGTGCACTTGAAGGGCGGGGCAACCGACAACATCTTGTACCGACTGACTATGATGCTGACTCTGGGGGGTGAGTGCAGGCTTGCTGGTCCTGAGTTGCATGTGAAAGAGGGGGTTGGTTCCCACTGGTATTTGGGGAGAGGTCTTTGATAGTGTCTGGGTTGGGGATTGGCAATCTGGAAAGGGGTTGAGTCCTCACTTGGCCAGATTTAGTGGATGGGACTGAAGTCAAGGCTGGCACTTAGAGAGGAAGCTACCTAGGATTTGGGCTCCTGTCCCAGCAAGGGATCTGGCTAGTGATAAGTCTGGGGCCCAGGTAGGAGTTGAGGACAAAGCCCCATCTCTGGTCCTGATCAAGGCCTGTAAGGTGGGAGGTGGGGTTCCACCAGGGGTCCTGTTTGGAAAGGGAGCTGACATCTCAACTGGAGCTAGGATCCAGGATAGTGTAAGGGAACCAGAAGGGCTCAAAAATGGGACACGAGGTCTGCAGGGGAAATTAGGGTCTCATTCTGTATCCCCCATTCTCCCATCCCAGGCACTGTCTACAGCTTGTACTGCCTTGGCTGGGCCTCCTTCCCACACAAGAAGTGAGATCAAGAAGCTTGGATGACCTAGGGGATTTGGACAAGCATCAATAAATTGGCTTCTTGGGAACCCAGCCCAGCTCTGGTCTCTGTGTGTATGTGTGTCCTTACCCATCCTCCCACCAGCCAGGAATGTCTGCCCTGTGGTCAGCTCATTACCCTGGCCCTTGGTCCTTCATGCTGGACCAGGATGTTGCTGCTTCTCAGTGGTCTGCTGAAGACTTCAGAGAGCATCCCAGGACTGCCCTTTAGGGTTTGGGGACCTGGAATGGTATCCATGTGTGGGACAGGGGCTTTGTAACCCAGATGGCAGCCCCTGCAGAGACCCACTAAGGAAGGAAGCCACTGAGCACAACCAATGACACAGTAAGAGGCAGAGGGAAGTGATGACAGAGACTGGCTCAAACAAAAAGCTGACAGAGGAGCAAACATGACCCTGGGGAACAGAATTAGGAGTGACATTGAGACCTCCTACAAGCTCAGGCTCTGGAAGGAGAAGCAGAGACTACCTGGGCTTTTGGGTCCCAGTCTCAGGCTCCATAGGGCCTGTGTGGGATTCTCAGCAAGAACCAGGCTACAGAGTGACTAGAACCCAGAAAGAGAAAAAGATGCAGAGGAGAAAAGAACTAGGAGATATGCAGATCTTGAGGCTAGGCATGGAGATAGACAAAACCACTCCCACCCATTCCCCAGACTTTCTCTTCTCTAGAGCCCAAGCCATCCCTCAACCCCCAGAACAGGAGGCAGATCGCATAGGGAGCAGCAACTGGGATACATTTATTTCCTCCTGGGCCTAGCAGGCTGTGAGCAGAGTACAGGCAAAGGCACTGGGGTGTGCAGGCCTGCAATGGCCTGGAGTTTATTTGGCTGCTTGGGTGGTAACTTGAATGAGTGTGCCAGGGTATGTGGGAACTGGAGTGATCTTCTCAGAACTGAGATAGGGCCTTGGGGCATGGAAGCCACTTGAGTATTTGGCTTGGCACAGGTACAGGAGAGAGGTAATGGAGAGTGTATGAGATGGGTGTGGTGGGGGTGGGGTGCCCCTTGGGCGGAACGTGCTAGAATGTCTTAGAGCCAGGGTTAACACTCAGGGTATGGCATGTTGGGGCACGATGGGCCCTGGTTATTGACTAAGGAACTGGGTTTCAAGGGCTGGGTGAAGGAAAGGTCTGAGGGTAGCAGGACCTATGAAGAAGTGACTGCAGACAGGATTGGTCTTGAAAGAAACTAAGGATCCGGGGTGGCTCCTATGGCGAGGCGGTGAGGGGACAGGTCTGGGATTCCCATTCAGGAATACATAGTCAGCTGTAGCCACTGGAGAGAGGAAGGCACAAAGTGAGGAGCAGGGAACCCCAGAATACCAGACCCCCTTCTCTGCCCTCACCCAGGGATTGTTAGGAAAATAGGACAAAGGAGGCCGAAGTTCTGAGCTGGTACACGGGGCTGAGGGACAGAGTCTCTCCAAGTACCCACACCGCAGGAAGGGGGTTCTTACCTCCTGGATGTTCACCTGGATTTGTCCAGTGCCATCTTTGTCAAGAGATTTAAAGGCACCTGGAGGAGAAAGAAAGGATGTTTTTATATGGGGACTGGGGGAATGAGGATGATATACTGTTTTGTTTTTAAATGGACACAATTTTATTTTATTTTATTTTATTTTTTTGGTACTGGGGATTGAACCCAGGGGCACTCCACCACTGAGCCACATCCCCTGCCCTATTTTGTATTTTATTTAGAGACAGGGTCTCATAGAGTTTCTTAGGGCCTCGCAAAGTTGCTGAGGCTGGCTTTGAACTGGTGATCCTCCTGCTTCAGCCTCCCAAGTGCTGGGATTACAGGCATGCGCCACTGCGTCCGGCTCATAGTTTATTTATTATTTTTATGTGGTGCTGAGGATTAAAACTAGTGCCTCACACGTGCGAAGCAGGCTCTCTACCACTGAGCCACAACCCCAGCCCTGGATAATGATATACTTACTATTAAATGGGACCATGATGGACACTCTGCCACTGAACTGCATCCCCAGTCTTTTTTTTTTTTAATCCTTATATTGCCCAGGCTGTCCTCGAACTTACAATCCTCCTTCTTTAGTCTTCCCAGTTATATATCATTAAGCCAAGTGATTGTCATATAAAAATGAGGTAGAGAGAAGGGAAGTGACGTGCTCCAGGTCACAAAATAAGAAAGGGCAGAAATTGGGACTGGAATCCCAAGCCTCCCACTAACATCTATGCTCCATTCTCTCCAGTCCCCACCAATAGGATATTGGGGAGGCTCCACAGACTCCAATTCCTGCCCCTAAAATCTGGTGTGATCCCCACTGCTGGAACTGACTCTAGGTTCCCACCTATAGCCAAAGTGATGCAAAGAGATGCCTACACTGTCTCCCCCTCCCATCACTCACAGCTGTCACCAGTCAGGCATCAACACACAATTTGTCTTGGACACTGCACTCTTCACAGTGACCACTGATCTTCTTGCTGGAAAATCCAAGGGCCATCTCTTGGGCTTTTTCTCGCTCTTTTTTATTTTTGGTTGGTTCCAGGGGCTCTCTACCACTGGGATAAACTATACTTACGGCCTTTAATCTTATTTGGAGACAGGGTCTTGCTATGTTGCCCAGGATGATCTCAACTTGAAATCCTCCTGCCTCAGCCTCCAGGGTAGCTGGGATTACAGGTGTGCACCACTGTGCCTGGTTTGGACCTTCTCATATGTAACTTGGGACATTATATGCCCTATTGTCCACTCCCACTTTCCACTCTTTTTTGGGGGGGCGGGGGATGTTTACTGGGGATTGAACTCAGAGGCACTCAGCCACTGAACCACATCCCCAGCTCTATTTTGTATTTTATTTAGAGACAGGGTCTCACTGAGTTGCTTAGTGCCTCAATTTTTTTTTTCCCCCGCTAAGGCTGGCTTTGAATGTGATCCTCCTGCCTCAACCTCCCAAAACACTGGGATGACAGGTGTGCACCATTGCACCTGGCTCCACTTTTCCCCTTAATAACTTTTTTTTTGTACCAGGAATTGAACCCAGGGGGCGCTTAACCACTGAACCACATTCTCAGCCCTTTTATTTTTTATTTTGAAATGGTCTCACTAAGTTGCTTAGTGCTTTGCTAAATTGCTGAGATTGGCTTTGAGTTCATGATCCTCCTGCCTTGGCTTCCCACTGGGATTACAAACATGTACAGCTGCACCCAGCCTCTTTCAATTCTTAATGCACTGTCTACCTTGGGCTCTTGGAAGGCCAAAGGATCTTCCTAGAGCCAAACCTGATCCTGTCCCTCTCCTGCCTAAAACTTGTCAAGGCTCTCCAATGCCACTAGTGAAGTCTGAGCATCCCTGGACTTGGCATTCACAACCCTGCACAGCCTGACCATGACTATTGTTCCTGCTTCCTCTCACTCTATTCACTTCAGATCTCAGACAGACCTGAGTTCAAATTCTGACTTTCCAACTTCCTAGCTGAGTGGCTATAATTACACAATTTTGCCTCCTTGAACCCTAGGTTCCTCCTCCATTAAATGAGGACAATAATTTCTACTTCTCCAGGATGTCTTAAGGATTCAGTATATTAATACTCATAAAAGGCTGGGGGTGGCCTGGGGATATAGCTCAGTTGTAGAGTGCTTGCCTTGCAAGCACAAGGCCCTGGGTTCAATCCCCAGCACCGCAAAAAAAAAAAAGAAGACTGGGGGTGTAGTTCAGTGGTAAAGCATGTACTTAGCATGTGCAAGGTCCCAGGTTTGATACCCAGCACCAAAGGAAATTAAAAAAAAAAAAGCAAGCCCTCATGACCTAGTCCCTACTCCCTATGGACCCTCCCATTCCTATGCCTCCCATCTGCCCCCTCTTCAGCATGCTTTGAACTAAGAGTCTACCAAAAAAATGTCCATAGCACCATTTTCTATTTTCTCTTTCCCTTCAAGGCCTTTACACAGACTGTTTCCTTGGCTCGCAACACTGCTCCCTGTGCCCTCACTATGTTCATTTTTCCTCATCCCTCACGTCTCATCTCACATGTGCCCTCCCTCCAGGGAGGCCTCCCTGACCCCTTAGGCTGCATCAGGTGACTCCTCATTCTGAACAGGCCCCCTGGGGCTTCCCCAACCACAATCTGACCTCACTCTCCTCTGAGCTTCCCCCCTCATAATCCTGATCACTCTGACCAAGCTCCCCATCCCAGCAGTGCCAGCCTCAACTGCCTCTGCCTATGGCTTACTAGTGGGCTGTAAGCTCTGTAAGAACGGGAACTGGGGCTCTCCCTAGCACTGCCCACCTCAAGGTCAGGCTTAGAGGAAACCTTGGATAACAGAGTTTAAACAAATCCCCGCCTGGGAAGAGAGCTGAGACATCACTCACGGAACATGGCATCCAGCCTGACCAAGCAGCTGATGAAGTTGTCAAAATCCATGTTTCCTCCCTCATCAGAGTAGCGCCGGATGATCATGTTGTAGAGATGCTCATTCAGGTGGAACCCTGAGAATGGTTCAGACTCTTAGGTGTGGAGGCTGTGTGGCCCAACCTACTCTAATTCCCAGGATTCAGTCACCAGCACAGTGGGGGCGGCCTCATCAATCCCACCCCCAACACCACCATGCCCCACCTGCTGCCTCAAAGGCCCCTGGGAGTTCACTGCTGCAGATGGTCCCTGATCGGTCAAAATCAAACTGCTTGTATATGGCCTGTGAAGAGAGGACAGGGTCTGACTGAGTATCATGGGGCATGGTGCTTCCATGGCTTGGGGACCTTGGGTGCTAGGGATTTCAAAGACTGCCACTCACCTGCCACTTTTTAATGTTGTTCCACAGATACTTAAATTCCTCGAAGCCCAGCTTGCCTGTGGTGTCACTCTGGCAGGAGGTTGTTAAGAATACTGTGACAGTAGTACAGATATCCATACTATATGCACTTGATACATGACAATATTACAAATTCAGGAACCTGGACTAAAATGCCAGCTCCCATTCAAACCCATCATGTCACGTGGGGTGTGGTTTTATTTTTTACTTTATCTATACATCTTTCTTTTTTTGTGTGTGGTACTAAGGACTGGACCAAGGCACTTTACCACTGAGTTATATCCCTAAGATTCTCTTTAAATATAACCACGGGGGGCTGGGGGTGTGGTTCAGTGGCAGAGTGCTTGCCTAGCATGTGTGAGACACTGGGTTCGATCCTCAGCACCATATAAATAAGTAAAATAAAATAAAGGTATTGTGCCTATCTGCAACTAAAAAATATATTAAAAAATATATAGAACCATATACTTCTTCAAACTTCAAATTCTTCATCTAAAAAGAATTAAGTCCTCATTTGTATATATGATTGACACCATGCTATGGCATGTTAATGCCAAAACCATCAGTTTTCAAATATGGGTCTTTGGGGGAACAGGTTAAAGGTCAGGGGCCAGAGATCACAGCCACCCCAGTTCCTATGCCTCTTCTCATGTATGCTAGGCAAGCACTAGACAGACTACTGATGCATATCCCCAGCACCCCCCACCCCATTTCTTCCTCAATACCGAGATGGAACCCAGGGCCTCATGCATGCCAGGCAAATGCTCTAACACTGAGCTACATCCCCAGCCTTTAAAATTTTGAGACAGGGTCTCCTTAAGTTGCCCAGGCTAGCCCGAATTTATGATCCTCCTCCCTCCACCTCCTGAGTCATTCGGATTACAGGTGCATGCCACTGTGCCCTGTTTATAAAATTTTAGATAGTAACAATTTCATAAATGGTAGAACATGTAAAAAATAGGAATGTAGCCAGGCATGGTGGTGCACGCCTGTAATCCTGCCAACTCAGGAGGCTGAGGCAGGAGGATCACGAGTTCAAGGATAGCCTCAGCAACTTAGCAAGCCCCTGTCTCAAAATATTAAAAAAGGGGGCTGGGGAGATAGCTTAGTTGGTAGAGTGATTGCCTCGCAAGCACAAGGCCCTGGGTTCAATCCCCAGCACTGCAAAAAAAAAAAAAAGAAAATTTAGCCAGGCGGGGTGGCGCACGCCTGCAATCCCAGCACTTGGGAGGCTGAGGCAGGAGGATTGCGAGTTCAAAGCCAGCCTCAGCAATTTAGCGAGGCCCTAAGCAACTCAGTGAGACCCTGTCTCTAAATAAAATACAAAATAGGGCTGGGGATGTGGCTCAGTGGTGGAGTGTCCCTGGGTTCAATCCCCAGTACCAAAAAATAAATAAATAAAAATAAAAATAAAAAAGGACTGGGAATGTAGCCCAATAGTAAAGTGTCCCTTGTGCAATCCCCACTACCAAAAACAAAAACAAAAACCAAGTGTCTTAAAATCCAAAAATTTTAAGGAAATAAGGTTATAACAAGTACCTGTTAGGAATGTAGCTCAGTAGTAGAGCACTTGTCAAGCATGTGTGAGGCCCTAGGTTCATTCCCCAGTAACACACATACAAATCAAAAGCTGAATGAGATATTGATATAAAGCCCTTAGTTCAGGGCCTGGCATTTAATAAATTCTCAAATAACAACAATGGTCAATATTTATTACTTAGTATATTCCAGATACTGTAGTAAGCTATTCAAGAACATCACTTTTCTCACTAAGTCATCAGAACACCAGTCCTACCTGGATTACTTCCAAAGAAGAAAATAGATTCAAAACTGAAAAACTGAGTAAGATCACAGAAAAAGCTAATGTGTACAGACCACTTACTACATGCTATACACTGTGCACTGTGTGAAATCTTTTACATATAACTCCAGTGTCAGTTATCACTCTTTTTTGGGGGGGTACTGGGGACTGAGCCCAGGAGGGCTTTACCCCTGAATTACATCCCTAGTCCTTTCACTTTTTTAAATTTTGAGTCAGGGTCTCACTAAATTGCTGAGGCTGGCCTTGAATCTACAATCCTCCTGCCTTAGCCTTCAATGTAGCTGGGCTTACAGATGCATTCCGCTGTGCCTGGCCACTGTTCCCATTTTACAAGCAGGGAAAGTGAGGCACCTATGTTCTAGGTGTGCCTGTATCCAAGATCAGCAAGTGACTGGCTCATGTGTGGTCAGATATTTTGTGCTTGTTTGTTTTTGTAGTGTGGGGATTGAACCAGGGCCTCATGTGTGGTAGGCCAGCACTATACCATTGAGCTACATCCTTAGCCCACATGTGCTCCTGTGTATGTTCCTTCACATGCCACATTATATGTGCTATATGAGTATGTGCTGGGAGTTTATGTACATGTCAGCGTTATAAGCTTGGATTCTCAAACTCAAAAGACCTGTGTGCAAATTCCTATCCTCCCATTTCCTTGTCTTTATAACTTCAGAAAATGTTTGCTTCTCTTTCAGCCTCAGTTTCCTTACTTATAAAACATGGTATGGTAATTTCCTGTCCATCAGGGTGTCTGTAAAGTACAGATCATTAACCTAAGTAAAGTGCCAGCTGATGTTATTTATTGCTGCATGTCTCTAGGTGGGTGTATTTTCTGATATATGCATGTTCATGTCTTTGGGTATGAAAGCTATACCCAGCCGGGCGTGGTGGCGCATGCCTGTAATCCAAGCGACTCGGGAGGCTGAGTCAGGAGGATCATGAGTTCAAAGCCAGCCTCAGCAACTTAGCGAGGCCCTAAGCAACTCAGTGAGACCCTGTCTCTAAGTAAAATACAAAATAGGGCTGGGGATGTGGCTCAGTGGCCAAGTGTCCCTGAGTCCAATCCCCGGTTCAAAAAAAAAAAAAAAAAAAAAAAAAAGCTATATCCAGCTGTCCTACACATACTCTCAGAAAATTCTCTTTAAGCCAGGCCTGGTGGCGCACACCTGTAATTTCAGCAGCTCAGGAGGCTGAGGAAGGGTGACTATAAATTCAAGGCCAGCCTTGGCAACTTAGTGAAGCTCAAAGCAGCTTAGCAAGACCTGTCTCAAAAGAAAAAAAGTACAAAAAGGGGTTGGGGATCGGGGCTGGGGATATAGCTCAGTTGGTAGAGTGCCTGCCTTGCAAGCACAAGGCCCTGGGTTCAATCCCCAGCACCAAAAACAAAACAA
>JAJEJO010049697.1:0-32950 GCA_020662805.1 Glaucomys volans
ATTTCAGAACAGAATAGAAAAATGAAAGATCCTAAAAATTTTTAAAAAGTGAAAAATGGAGACTACATACAATGAGAAATCAATTGACATATCACCCTACTGACAGAAGTCTTGGAAATTAAAGACAACGGAGTGGGTGTTTAAATTCCAAGGGAAACAATTTTTCACCTTAGAAAGTTTAAGTGAAACTATCAAGCATGACCATAAAATTAAGACATTTCAATTATTTGACACTCCTTTTATGAGTTGTGTTGGAGGATATGTCCGTGAAATGTAAAATGAAGAAAGATATAAGCCCCAGCCAGGTCCAAGAACAGGAGGCAGAATATAAAAGAAAAGAGAATACCTAGGAGGGTAGAAAAAACAGAAACAAGAGGACAGCTTGTCAGTATGCTAGATAACAAAAGAACTCAGATTTGAAATAATACCAGAGAGGATATTGAAAATTATATATTCAATAAGTTAATTTATTTAATCATATAATAAGATAACTGTGTGATCATTAGGGATAGGTTTAGTATATAACTGATTAAAATTTCAGAACTAGATAATGGAAGATTGAAAAGAGAGGAGGGTAGGGTGCAGTTTGCCATATAGGAAAAAAGTTCTGGTGCTCTGAGACATGTGGTATGGCAACTGCAGTTCACTTGGATGGATTTTGTATTTTAAATGAGCTGGGAAGGAGGGTCTTACATCTTCTTTGCAGATGAACACATGCAAGGTAACTGTGAGGTGATAGACCTGTTAACTAGACTGAATGGTGTCAGTTCTCACATGGCATAGGTGCATCAAACACCACACTGTCCATCTTAAATGCCTATGGTCTTTGTCAATAATACCTCAATAAAGGTGGAGAAAAGAATATAAATAATAATGAATGCTGGAGAGGATATGGGCTAAATGGAACACTATACATGTTGGTGGGATTGTAAACTAGTAAAACCACTATGGAAATCAGTATGAAGCTTCCTCAAAAAACTAGGAATGGAACCATCATGTGACCTTGCTATAGCACTCCTTGATATTTGCCTAAAGGAATCAAAAGTCAGCACTCTACAGCGTAACATGCATACCAATATTTATAGTAGCATAAATGGATGGAACTTGAGATCATCATGTTAAGCAAAGTAAGCCATAATCAGAAAGTCCAGGGTTATATGTTTTTTGTCATATACACGAAGTAGAGAAGAAACAAAGAAAAAATGGGTGATCTCATGAAACTAAAAGGGAGACCAGTAGAATAAAAGAAGAGACTCATGTGGGGCACAGTGGTAGACACCTATAATCCTAACAGCTCCAGAGGCTGAGGCAGGAGGAACACAAATTCAAAGCCAGCCTCAGGAAAACTGAAGCCTCAAGCAACTCAGTGAGACTCTGTCTCTAAATGAAGATCCAAAATAGGGCTGGGGATGCAGCTCAGTGTTCAAGTGCCCCTGAGTTCAATCCCTGCTACCTGTCCCACCCCCCGCCCCCCAAAAAAAGAAAAGACTTGGAGGGAGGAAGAAGGGAAGGAAAAGGGGGGTTGCTGAGAATGAAATTAACCAAATTATGTTATGTGCATGTACAAATATTTCACAGTGAATCTGACTAATATGTACAGTTATTATGCACCAATAAAAAATTAAATAAAGAGAGGAATATTTAAGGAGATCATGGCCTACATGAGAAATGCTTAATATTGCTAAACAGGAGAAAAATACAAATCAAAACCACATAGCAAAATGATTATTAAGAAAATTAAAAGTTGACAACTGTTAACAAAGATGTGGATAAAGGGGAGCCTGTAGAGCTGGGAGTTACAGCTCAGTGGCAAAATGCTTGCTTCCTACCAAGCACAATGCCCTCTGAGCCTGGGTTCATCTTCAGCACTTAAATAAATAAATAAATAAATAAGAAGGAAATGAAATAAAAAAAAGAAGCTGTTCACATTGGTGCGTCCACTATGGAAACCAGTATGGAGCTTTCATGAAAAGTTAAAAATAGAATGACCTTATGATCCAGCAATCTCACAGTGCAAACTCTGCATCTCAAATATACATTAGCATGAGACCTGATGATGGCAAATTCAAGGCCAATTTCTGCAATTTAGTGAGGCCCCAAGTAACATGCAAGAACGTATCTCAAAATTGAAGAAAAAAATTAAAAATTGGCTGGGGATGTAGCTCAGTGGTAAAGTGCCCTGGATTAAATCCAAAAAAAAAAAAAAAAGGATGCATTAGCACTGCTATGTTCATTATAGCACTACTCACACTGACCACAATGTCAAAAAACCTAAAGGTCCACGGATGGACACACGTATAAACAGGGAAATTGGGATACAGGCAAAAATTGGAATGCTTTTTAGCCTTAAAAAAAGATGAAAAGTTTGCAGTATGTTGATGGTCCTTGAGAATATTTTGCTAAATGAAATAAACCAGCCACAGAAAGACAAACACTTCATGATTCCTCTTACATGGGGTATTAAATAGTCAAAATCATAGAATGAGAGTGGAATGGCTGTTGTTAAGTAAGTGGGAAAGGGAGAATTACTAGCTTTCCTGAGCAAAGGAACAAAAGAGCTTCCTATGGACAATAAACATCAAGGTTTGGTAGGCTAAACTAAAACACATTAATATATATACTGATATATATATGTATATATTATCATATCATATGATATACAAATATATTATACTGAACTTTCAAACCTAAAGAATAAAAAGAATTAATCTTCAAAAAACGGAGGGCAGTTATACACAATTGTAAATTAAACTGAAAGGAAGCATAGGTTCCAAAAGGCATTCTTAATTGCCATTGCTTCACCCTGAACTGGGAAAGTCAGGCAAGAATTAGAGGCCTAGCTGTCAGCTCACCCACACTGATTACTGGGCTGCTTACCTCCTGCTAGTTAAAGGGGAATGCTGGGAGTACCTGTGCAGGAAAGGGTAGATTGGATTTAAGGAGAAACGTCTCTCAATCTGCTCCTGAATATTTGCTCCAGGCTGCTTCTGTTGCTGCTATTTCCTGGGATCAAATCATTTTCTCTCTTCTTAAAGCCTCTTCAGAATTTTAACAAATTATTCCCATTAAGTTGGGGAATCAAATATTTTGTCATTCCTATGGCATCTCAAGTTTCCCTTTGGGAGGGAATCATAGCAACTAATTTGCCAGCTCACCACATTATTGGGAAATGAAGTTAGCCTTAAATTTTCCTAATAAAACCCAAATTTATTCAGCATTTTTATCATCTACCAAATCTCTGGATTAGTAGATCTCTGAAGAGACTACTATATCCTCTCTTCTTCAAGCTAAACATAAGAAAATTACCCTAAAGGATTTCAAATATGAACAATGAAAATGGTCCCTAGAATGGAAATACAGAAGTTTCCTAGGGACATAGAGATGCCTAGAGTGTAAAAGAAACTTGCAAAATTTCAAGTTTGTAGGCCTAAGGTAAAATGCCCCCCAAATCCTAAACAGTACTTGGGAGATTGGAACCCGTGATTTGCCCTTACCCTCAGGTACATACTACATACTTTAGGTAAACAAGATGTGAGATAATTTAACAAACAGCTATTTGGGAAAAAAGGGAAGAAACAAAAAACTTGTACTCCTGTAACAAAAAGCAATAAATCAAGGAGAAAGAAACAAACAAAAAGAACATTTGCTATAATAGTAATTAAGGAATATAATATTTTCCTAAAAACTAAAAATTAAAAAATAACCACAAAATGCATCTATAACAATTCAAAACTAGAATTACTGACGTTAGTAACAAGAAAGGAAGATATAGAATATTGGGCTTTAACAGTATTTGGTTGACACCAGAAGAATATTCTGTTTGTAGAAAGACATAAAAGTAAAAGAAAAATAATCCATTGTAAAAAAGTGACATAGCATGAGATAGTAGAAATAATCCCTATGTAATTGAGCTTTAAAAAATGTAAGCTTGTCAAAAATATCAGAAGAAAAAAAGACTTCCAAATTGAACTTCAAAGAAATGTTAGTAATGAGTTATCTGAAATAGCCACATTTAGTATAAAAGATGAAGAGATATTAAAAATGAAAGATTGATAAACTACTCATAAATCAACACTTTAAAAAAGAAAGGGTAGCTGATTTTCTATAAATGGAATTAAAATTTAGGTTACAGACCATTATATTAGAAATTTTGATGCTATATTCTGAAAAAAAGATGAGAACAACAAAATGTAATTACATAGACATATACGAACTCAACAATGTGAGTTCAAAATATATTAAAAAAACGACAAGAACTGGAAAGAATTTGAGATATCAAAAATTATACTATCATTTTAACATATCAGAAACTGAGAAAACTAGTAGAAAAAGTAGCAAAGGTATGAGAAATTGAGTACTGAGATTAATTTGCTTAATTTAATAGTAATAAGAACTATAAATCAATCCACTGACAATACATATTTTTCTTTGAGCAAACAATGAAATTCACAAAAATAAAATATGCTCCAAATCAGCAAGAAAGCCTAATATGTTTTCATAATCAATATCATGAAACACTGTGTTTTCTCACTATAATGTAGAAAGTTAGAAATCAATAATGAATCATGGTTCAAAACTACTGACGTGTCTAGAAATTTTTAAAATACAGTATTAAATACCAGTCGAAATATTTATTATGTAATGTATTCTATGATACTCAGATTAATAACAATAAAATATTTATAGTTCATATTTGTGAAATAAAAATACATCAGTGCTATAAATTTTGTTCATGTTTATTAGAAAGTCAGAGAACTAAAATATCACTAAGAAAATGCTAAAATCAAAAATATAGGTAAGTCAAGAAAAAATAACCTGAAGGATGTTTGCTAAAGAACAAAATGCATGAAAATAAAAATATATAAGAACAAATATCAATGATAGGAAACAAAAATTCAAAATTTAAGAGGTCTAATAAACACTGATGTTTTCAACACACCAAAAGACAAATCTCTCACAAACAAATTAAGAAAAATGGGAAGAAGTTTCAAATAGACAATTCAGCATAAAATAAATCACTATTTATATTACAAATGTAAAATATTAAAAGAAACACAGTCTTACATCCTTTAATGATGGGGATACATTCTGAGGAGTGTATCATTTGTTGACATTGTCATGGGAACATCCCAGAGTTCACTTACTCTAGATGGTCTAGCCTACTGCCCACTGAGGCTATAAGGCTACAAATCAGTACAGCATGTTTCCGTACAGCATACTCTAGGTAATTGTAACACAATGGTATTTCTGTATCTAAATATAACTTAACAAAAATGTACAGTACAAATTCTGTAAAAAAGATAAAATAATTTACCTGTGTAGACTATTTACCATGAATGGAGACTGAGGGACTGGAACTTGATCTGGGTGAATCAATGAATTGTGGTAAGTGAATGTGAAGTAGTAGGACATTACCGCACACTAGAGTGAACTTTATAAACACTGTACACCTAGGGTAACTAAATTTATTTAAAATTTGCTGTTCTGTAGTAATACATTAACCTGACTCTTCTGCCTTATAAACATTTAAATTTTTGTTGCCAGCACATAGTAATTATAAATATTTATGGAGTACAGTGTGACATTTCAGTACATGTGTACAATGTGTGAGAATCAGGTCAGGTTAATTGGCATATCCATCATCTCAGACATTTATCATTTCTTTGTGTTGAGAGCATTCAAAATCTTTTCTACTACCTATTTTGAAATATTCAATTGATTGTTGCCAACCATAGCTATTCTCCTGTACTAGGGAATATTAGAATATTCCCGCTATTTCACTGCATCCCAGAAACTGTTAACCATTCTCTCTCCACACCCATACCAAAACAACTTTCCCAGGCTCTGGTAACCACTGCTCTATTCTTGACTTAGATGAGATTAACATTTTAGCTTCCAAGCACAAGTGAATACATGTGGTATTTGTCTATCTTTGCCTGAATGTCCTTGGTACTTTCCCCATGCTCCAAATGACAGAATTTCTTGTTAATGAATGAATAATATTCCACTGAGTGTGTGTTCTTTATTCATTCATCCATCAATGGACACCTAGAGTGATTCCATATTTTGTCCATTGTAAACAATGTTGCAATAAACATGTGCGTGTCGAAGTTTCTTTGATATGTTTTTAATTCCCCTGGATATATAATTTCTTAACTTGTTGACTCTTATAATAGTACTAAGTACATAAGTTGTTCTGCTATAGATATTTATCTCTTTATATTCTTTAAATATTTTTTCTATTAACTTTTCTCTATTTATTTTTTTAAAAAAACTAAAGCATAAACACACACATATTAGTCTGAGCCTAGACAGGGTCACGATCTTCAATACCATTCTCTTCCACCTTCAAATCTTGTCCCAAGGGAAGGACTTCAGAGGCAAGAACCCATAATCCATGGAAATATTCTCTTCTTTGATAGCAACAATTTTTTCTAGAGTAACTCCTAAAGGACCTGAGAATGTTGTAGTGTTCACCAATTTTACTAAATGGAAATCGTACACTCTAAAATAACAATAAAATGTGTAAGATAATGAAAATACAAGCAATACATATTCACTTTTATCATTATCGGATGTTATCTTCTCTATATAATTTTAAGTGTTTTATTTTTATAAACTGGTCACATGTATGTTTGTTTGCACCAGCATTGCCATAAACGGATAGATGTATATTGTGCCACAGCAGGACAAAGGCTACAATGTCATTAGGTACTAGGAATTTTTCAACTGCATTATAATCTTATGGGACCACCATGAATATACTGTCCATTGTTGACCAAAACATTGTTATTCAACACATGACTGTTTTTCTAGGAAAATATACATTGCCAAAATTGGAAAGAAGACACTGGAAAGTGGAAGAGATGAACAAAAATTTTGAAAACGGGCATTGCAGCATCTCTCACATGAAGCTACCATATCATATAAAATAATGTTTTAAAGTAGTAGGCTCAGGTGTTTTTGTGAGGATATTCTACAAGTTCTCAAAAATAGCTAATGCTTATTAAAATACTTCCTCAAAACACAAACAACAGAGTGAAGTTAAACAACTTCATATTTATTAATTACAATAAAATGAAAGTTAATATTTGCAGAAAACTTAACAACAACTAGAAAAGTCCTAAAATAAAATAATAGCAACAGTGGGAATTCCATTCTCAAGAATGGAAGATTGGGTGACACTGCCCGACTTTCAGGCCCAGGCACATAGGGTCAACCCAAGTTTGTGGCTGGACAAGGAAAACACAACTCCACTCTCTCAATCCTACCACCAATTGACTAAGCACCAAGTAATGCACAATAGCAACCTAATGCTGGAAAAGGGGAAGATCATGGACAAAGGTGACCTTTGTGGCTAGCACAGTCACACACACACACACACATACACACGCGCTTGCGCGTGCGCGCAAACTTTTAAAGGATATGGGAAGGATTGTGTTACTATTGGCATTTGCCAATATACACAAATTCTTGTCGAACCTGAATAAGGATGATTTTTTTCTTCTCCTCCTGCTCCCCTTTCCTTCCTCCCTCCCTCCCTCCTCCTCTTCCTCCCCCTTTCCTTCCCCCTCCTCCTCCCTTCCCCCTCATCCTCCTTTCCCCTCCTCTTCCCCTCCCCCTCCTCCTCCTCCATTTTTTTTTCTTTCTTTCCTTTTGGGCTTTTCCTCTCCCAGCTGAAAATCCCATTAGCTCTGCAGAGGGAAGTTGATGGTGACTACTGATTCTCCTACCGACTCAATGTGACAGATTTGGCCCATCTATTGGAAATGACTTGTTGGAGAACTTTGATCCAACTTTTCAATAAAACCTATCAGAAGAAAATATCAGTTATATGATTTCTTCACAATACAAGTTACTCACAGAAAATATTTCTTTTTAAATACGAAATAAATGTTAAACAAATCTATCCTCAGTTTTGGATTTCCTCTGTAGAGTGTAATAATGGTCCCTTTCTAAGGCACTTACTGTTATAAGTGCTAGAAAGTATGCATAATATTCAACATCTGGAACATATGCTGCAAGGCGAGGATCATCTTAAAGTAATTCATCAATCATGATATAAAAGGGCTTGCTGCACCATTTCATGAACTCAAGCAGTATACATTTCATTTTGATATTTAGTCAAAAACAGATAAAACCCCCAAATAATGGCATGTGCAGAAAGTTTCTTATTAAATGTTCTTTGTCAAGTAATAAAATGATCTATATACTATATCAACTTTTATGTAGAATACAGTAGATAACATAAAATTATTCTATTTAAGACTTCGAACCAAAGTGTTTTCACTCTTAGTTTTTTGACAGACAAGAAAAATAAATATAGTAGTTGTTAATTTGCCCAGAAAGTTTGCCCCTCTAATGAAATATATTGCAGAAATGCTTAGGAATTTTATGTTGAGCTAATAAGTGTTTCATGTAATTTCAAAACATGAGTTTCATTAATGAATAAATAGAAATGTAATATAGTTAGCAAACATGATTGCCAGTCAAATGTATCTTTACTCCTAGACAGCTGTTCTAATTATCAAAACAGATACCTTTTCATTAAAGTAGCTAAGTTTGACTTTGCCATTTCCTTTTCTTTCTTTGCCCACCAGGTTGTTCTGGAACTTAAACAAATGTACAGTTCTGATGGACCAATATTCATTTTTTATCTGGTTTTACAGACCAGTATTCTTTAGAATCAATCATAGTCAAGTGACTGCCATTACTCTTTATTATTGCATTTCCATGTGAACAAAATATTTCAAAATGAGAGAAACTTTTCATGTTCTCTTACCCTGTAGATTTTCTCAGATCCTTTAGGGCTCATGTATTACGAATGTTATGATAATGTAAAAGACAGCTCTCCATACTATCCATTCAGAGAAACCAACAATGTTATTACAAAACAGCTGGTTTAACTACAGGAGAGAACTACAAATTGGCCTCAGGTATGAAACTACTGAGATGGGAAGCAGCAAAACAAGGAGAGATGCTGAGGAAAAACACTGTGGCAGATGCCCTGGTGGGAAGGTGCCTTAGGGTATAATGAAAAATTATGTTAAAAAAATGTTAAAGATCCTGGCAATAGAAAAACCAACGTAGCTCTCAGTACTAAGGAGTGATCCTCATAATGACAGCATAGCAACCTAATGTCCTGGGAATTTATTGGTTATAAAACTATTCTTGTAACCCATTTGGGAAGTATAAACTATTACTTAATAACAGTCCTATTTAACTTGTTAAATTAATATTTTCTTGAACTCAGATTTAATCCACACATCTTTAGTATCACATCAATACTCATCCCCTGTTGGGTAAGGGTAAGTTTTCATGGTATAGGGTGAGAAAGTGTGGGACTTCTCCATTTAAATCTATTTTCTCCATCCTTTACACCATCATATTAGGGAGATGGGACAGAGGTCTTCCGTAATGTATATATGACATTGACTTCTTCATATTAAAACTCTTTAAGACCCTTCCCCTAACCCTGGAGTCAACTGCTTAATCCTGGCATGGTTTCTGTGGTCCTTCATAGAAAGTTTAGAGTTTAGTCCAGTTACACTGAACTATTTTAAGACTTCCCTAGCTTCCTACCCTGTTTCATGCCTGCCTTAGCATTGTTGACCATCTCACCTTCCACTTAGAAAGTCCAGACTAGTCCTTGATTTCCTGATGAACTTTTGCCCACATTCTGTTAAGCGAATTCCCTCATCTGTGAAGGCTTAGTCAGGGTCCTTTCCCATAGAATTCCAAATGCCAGTAATGAAGACACTCTATAGCTCATGACACAATGACATGTTCACATTTATGTCTTTTTACTAGACTTTAAATCCAAATGCCAATTTTCATTTCTCTTGCTCTTCTTCTCTACTCATATCCTGTTTTTTTAACTCCTTGAGTCTTTCTCTTTGCCCTTTTGTTCTCCTGATTCCACAGCAGAATGTTTAAAGGGGCGAGTCCTGAATTATGTATCAGTGTTATACTTTTTTTCCATTTCTTATCTCCTTTGCCAAGTAACTCCCCTACTAACTAATTAATTGTTGTTTTCACTAAATGCAGTCATATTGGGATAACTCTACTTGGCAAAATAGGTAAACATTATGCAGTACTGACTTTTGCCTAGTATTTTTTCCTTCTAACTTCATGAAGAATAAAGAAAACGTACACTTGTTATGAATGGTAGTTATTTTGGCAACCATAAATTGATATGTCAGTTTTAGCCCTTTTATAGCAATATGACGAATAGCATCACAGGGTGGCCTTAGGAAAAATTATTCCATCAAATTCCCAAGCAACTGAAATGAAAGAACTTCCCCCCCAAAAGACAGATGTAAATTAATTTCAACCTCTTTTGCTTTATATCTAATGGTGTTTTATGTTTAATGAATAAGAACACATAAGAAGGAAAAATACTAAAATGAAATTGGGATTCAAAAAAAAATATACACACAATAAAATCTGAGAAGATTAAGCACTATGTCTTAAGTGTAAAAGAACATATCCAATTCTTTTAGTAGGCATTATAATAGAAAATTAATTTTAATAAGTATAATATTGAAGATGTTACCAATAAGGTAATTTTTTTTCTTTTTGAAAACAAAATCTCTATGATCATTAAATGATTGCATAAAAGACTTTCTGCTGGGTTTCTAGTTAAATAGATTTGCATTTGATTTTTACTCAGCCAGTGGCTACTTACTTCACCTATCCAATGGATGAATTAATAGATCATATTCACATGGATCAGCTGGAAAATTATGGAATGAACAAGTTGTGTGGATTTGCAACCCAGTTTTGCATGGAAGGAGTGTTCCAGATAATGAAATTTACACACCCTGTATGGAGTTTCCATTCATACCACTGGGCTACATGCAATCAATGTAATCACCAAGTAGATGATGCACTGAATAAAATTGGTAGATTGTCTAGAAGGAAAGACAACAAGCTGAATGACAGAATCAGAATTTTTGAAAGGTTTTGACAAGCATGAGAAATGAGCTAAAGTCAGCATCATTACATCTGAAAATAGTAAATGTCATTTCTGCCAGTGTTCCATGTAGGGATATAATTCATTTTGCCTTCTTTGTAAATATGAGGTTCCGAAAGAAAAGGTCAAGAAGGGTCACTTCAGTTTCAGATGCCCAGCATCCTGACTCTGAGTGTTTCTTCCTTCACTCCTCTATTGTGGTTCCTCCTCTTGCAGGAAACTCAGTGATCCTGAGGCTGCCATCAAAAGGAAAATAAACCTCCTTTCCCTAAGTCCTCTGAAGACAGACATTTTTCTTGAAAGTGTACAAATAAACATTTTAAAGTTAAACAAGAAACATTAAATAAATGTGTACAATGGGCACACTAAATTCACTTTTCAATCTCTAACACTGGCAAATTCACAGAGAAAATACTTTCCTCATTCTTGTAGATGCTAACTCTAATGAGAGGAAGCAGCCATTTTGCTTTCTGCCAAATGGGAGTTCCATTCTGGGAATACTTGCTACCCACACCATGCCTGAAGCTCTCTGTATGGATTTTCTCACAACTTTTTTATTTTTCTGTGGTACATCAACTGCTACAGAAGACAAACTTTGCTTAAATAAAAGTGTGGATGTGTTTTTAAAAGTGAGCTTGCATGATGATCTGTGTTATTAATTTCTCTGCTATGAGTAGGGAAAAGACACAAACATTGAAGACAAGAGTGGTTTGGAGTAAGAACTAAAAATGACAGAAAGGTGGGACTAGCCATTAGAAGTAGCTGGAATCTCTGAATTCTTAGTGATGCTAATCTTCAGTGATATGAGACCTAACAAACAGTTTGAAAATAACAAACTGCAAATTATCTTATGGAATTTGTTAATAAAGCAGTTTCATGGTTATTTTGATTACTGAAGCAATCTTTTCTTCTGTATGTTTTAACTGAAGTTATATTACTAAATGAATTTAAGATACAGTTCACTCAACAACTCATAAACTGTTCCTGCCAAACTCGAATAAAAACATTCTTGAATTATTTTACCATGACAATTACTCAAAGAAAATGTATCTCAATTTGCCAGAATGACATTTATCATGTATATTTTGCTTGACCTGGAAATCTGAGGATTACTATTTGATGCTTTGCAGATCCAAACATTTCAGTAAAAAAAGATCAGTGTGGTTAAAAACTAATAAATGTAAAACAATGACTTCCATGTTAAAAATAATAATAAAGATCTTTAGGACAAGCACATATAAATGATTTAATCATGAATGTAACTGAACTTTCTAATGGTTATATTTAGAAGATTATTAGGTTGGAATTGATTTTTAAGTTGGAAATCATCAGTAAAAGAATCTCTTTAAGGTTAAAAAGAAGGCATTTTAATCTGCATTCAAAATTAACAGAGTGAAATGTATGCAGGGCAATATGGTACCAACTAAAATTTAAAAAGAAACACAATATGTGTTTTTTAACTGAAACTATCAGTTCTTTCATTTAAATAAAGGAAACTCAGTTTGGGTTCTGTGGAGAAATCAGCCATTTGAAAAAGTATGTGCTCATCTCAACTATTAGAACATAACTTCTTATGGACTAACAGGAATAATTCTTTTTTCTAGATTTAAGAAAGTTCTTGACCCAAACTGTTCTCTTGTATCCTTTGGCATGAGCCAAATAAAGATAAAGGAACTGAGTATTATTATTTTGGAATAAAGTGTGAGTGAGACTTTGTAATTCTTTATCTTTCATTTCATTGCCTACTTCTAGCTAAAATGTCAAATATTGAGGACATATATTCAAATAGTGTTTATCCATGTCTGAGAAAAGCATCTAGTAGAAACTCAGTAAATATTCATTGGCTAAGTAAAAGAAGAAATGTGAAAGACAGATTGCAAAAATAAAGGGAAAAAATAAAGAACTATGCATAAAAATTATTGAAAGATTTTCACAAAAGTAAAGTTATTAAATACTGGAGTTTCTAACTAGACTTTTGGAAGTCATTATTTTTATTGTAGAATTTGAAAACTCTTCAGTTACATATCTTGAAAGAAAGAAGGTTGAATACAGAAAGTATAAAATGACATGCATTTTTCTCAGGACCCAGCATTCTGCATTCTTTTATACATTCAAACTTTTTTTTAATATAGAGAAAAACCCCCATTTTACATTAATCTTTGTCCCTGGATTTCTAATATTCTTAGCTCAATCAAATAATTTATGTTCAAGAACATACAATTTCAATTGTGGCCTGTACTTAAAGAATCCCAAAGACTCTTAAATCCAGTCCTGTAGCTCAAAATTCTCAAGGACTTTGCACCAAATGTGAGTTCAACTCTTTAGTTATCAAAAAATAATTTTTGATGACTCCCAGGAAAATGAAGTTTATCAGACTCTTCTTTCCCCTCCATGTTGTCCCTGATCTTTCTCTAAAACAAATAATAGAATCACCAATAGATCATTTGCCTGAGCTTGAGCCTTCCGAGGTTTACCGAAATTCTGTCTCCTTTATCTCTGTGTCCAGTCATAGCTGTGCCAGATCTCACTCCTTCTCTGTGATCATGGCCACATCCTTCATTCAAATTTCTTCATTCCTTTACAAAGGATTGTGATGACTTCCTATCAAAGTTTCCATTCTCCAGTTATATCTTACCAAATTATTATCTGTTATGGGTCAGGGTATTTGGACAATGACCAAACCAGCTCCATTTTACCCTGAGACTCCATGTCATAATAGAAAATGCTTCTCCTGTGAGAACACCCCTCCTCTGTACCCATCAACAGCTGCTTACCATAGCATATTTGGCAACACAGAATGTCAATTCTTCTATGATATAAGATTGCTCTCTTTTTGGTTCCTATTTTTGGTGGACAATGTACCCTGTCAGAGAATGATTGTCTAGATATTGGTAATCATTCTTTAACTTGTACCCGATTAAGGTTGTTTTGACCCACTTCCCCTTCTGCTTATGATAGATCTCATGATGTCAGTTTGTTTTTGAATCATAGCAACAACCACTTATGATTAACGTACCTACATGCTTATGGTATAAAAACCCCGGCAACCCTACACTCACAGCTGTCCTCTCAACAGCCATTTTGGGTGTTATGTGACAGCGGCAGGCTAATAAAGACTCTAATTTGGACTTCTCAGTGATGATTGGTCTGTTCTTAAGTTGCACCCCACAACATTATTCACATTGCTTCCACAGTGATATTTCTACAACAAAAAATCTGATTATTTACATGAAAAAAGAAACTTTTAAGTACTCTTTTCATGACCGTAGGAAAATGTCTAAATTTTCAGCAAGTCATTCACTGCCCTTCATTTATCATTATCAATCTTTCTCACTTGTCTCACAGCTAAGATCTCTACTGTGATCTTCATTATGCTCATGCAAAATAAATGGCATAGTATCTCCAACTATGTCACATCCTTTCACTATACTAAGCCAATCTGTGTTTTTCTTTTTGTCTCTCATGATAATTTCCCCAACATTTATCTCTGATTCTAATATTATTTATCCTCAAGTTCTAGAGAGAACACCACTTTTCAGTAAACAAATAATCACTCATTGTCTTTCAAAGAGTGTTGTGCATAATTCTGGTATAGCATTTATTACACTCTATTATTTATTGATGTACTTTTTCTCCCTTAAAAAATGTATCTGTTCATACTGGAAGATTTTCTCATTCAGATTTGTATTTTCTGTTCCCAATATCCTCTGATACTAGGTACTTTGATCGATTTTTACAAATGGCTGAATAAAGGATTATGAGTGCTATAAATTGAAATGTGTCCTCACAAAATTCATGTTAAAGCATTATCCCCTCTATTTTGAAATAGGTCCTTTAAAAAAAACTAAGGTTAATATGATCATAAGGGCAGGGCTCTAATTTGATAGGTTTGGGCCTTTGTAAAAGGAAGCACAAACACCAGAGTTCTTTCAGTCATGTTAGGACACAGTTAAAGACAGTTGTCTTCAATTAAGAGTCCTGTAAGGTGGAACCTTGACTGTGGACTTCGAAGTTTCCAGAACTGTGAGAAATGAATTTCTATTGTTGAAGCCACCCGGTTTTACTATATAGAACTCTTATGGCAGACAGAGCCAATGAAAGGGATTAGTCTGGAGGAGAAAAATAGAAAATATAACATTGAAACTAATATTGAATTCACGCTATTTGAGGCAACATGGCAGTATGTACATGCTTGTCCTAGAAAAAATAGAGACGTGTATGAGTTAAAAGAGCACTGAACTCGGGTTGTTTTTTTTTTTTTTTTCTTTTCCTTTGAGGCTTAAGAATATCAGCTCCATGCAGCTACAAACCTGTGAATCTAAACATGTTGTAGTACCTCAGTTTGATTAATATTGATCAAGTAACTGATCTATTAGTGACAAAACTAGCAATATTGAAAAGGGTATTGTTTGGATCTTGTAATAAAGTGCCACATATTAGAATCATGGAATGGTTTCTTAACAAAAGATGGACCAATCTTTGGACACACATGTGCTCCTGGGAAATTTCAGAATTGTTTGTTGAGAGAGAACCTAATGTTTCAGGATTCCTTGAATCAGACATTTGGGGATATTGAAATGTTGATGTTGAAATAAGCATTGATATACTAGTATACAGACCCTGAGAAAATTGATACGATATATCATATAGATTCTTGTAAACTCATATTTTAAATAATCATCACCATCCAACAAGTATTTACAAGGTCTTTGGTTTAAAAATTCATTGAAGTAAAAAAAAAAAAGAAAAGAATTCATTGAAGTAATTTTAATCATATATATTAGCATGCATGATATTAATTTTTCATTTTTAATAATTTTATTTGTGACTATTTGAATGTTTTGATTTTAGTTATAGAAGAGACTAATGAATAAAAGTGTGCATTGTTACTAAAGCATTTTAGTAGAACAATTTTCTAGAAATGCAAGTACCGGATGTCAGGATACGAGCATATTTCAATCTTTTGCTACGCAACTGCTATATTCTTTGGAAAACAAAGCACAAATCCACCTGAACAAACAGCATTTTGGTGTGCCCAGATCCCAAAATTTGTGTTTATAATTTTTTTGTATGTACCATTTTTATTGGAAAAAGGTAGCATTTGCACATATAGTGGTTTTGTTATTGATCATGTCACATGTTTTACATGCATAGCTCTTTATATTTATTAGTTTATTAAATGTCTATTCATGTGCTTAACACATATGTTTGACTAATCTTTATTTATCAAATTCATTACTCTGTGACATTACACTGAGAATATTTTTCCTAGTGTGTTGTTTGCATCTTAGATTTGGGTATAGTTATTGTGCCCTTAATTTTTCAGGTTTTTTTTTTCTTATTAATGCTTTTGAAACATGAAGAACCAGTAAATATGTTATCGTTTTTCAGATTTAGTTAACATAATTAGTAACATCTACCTAAAATTTTCCTTAAGAAAATTTCCAAAGAAATGATGATCATATTCAAATGGAAGCATAATAAACCTGTGGCAATTTTGTTAATATTCAATTATGAAACCTTCAAAATATTTTTGTTCATTCAACAAACATTTATTAAGCTTTTATTGAGTTCTAGTATATCTAATTTTCTCTTTGTTGAAAATTGTCTAGTGCTTAACCTTTGAAAATAAATTTAGTAACAGAATGAGACAAACATCATTAACCTATGCACATGTATGATTGCACAAATGGTGGGTGTGATGTACAGCCAGAGAAATAACAGCTATACTCCATTTGTGTAGAATGAATTGAAATAAATAATTTTTTTAAAAAAGAAAACAATTTTAGTTTGAGAAACACAATGTGGAGATAGGATAACTAGAAAACCAAAGCAAATATACAATACAAAGTTTTGTTTATAAAAACCTATAAATCGCAAATAGTTTCAAAATAAGGTTGAATTTTTAATTTCTAAGTTGTTGAATATAAAATGAATCTGTAAATTTCAGGAAATTTAGGAAAATTTCGTCTTACAGGAGTTTTTAAAATGTCTACACAAGCCATGCGCGGTGATACACACCTGAAATCCCAAAGGCTCCAGAGGTTGAGGCAGGAGGATCGCAAGTTCAAAGCCATCCTCAGCAATGGTTAGGCACTAAGCAACTCAGTGAGACCTTGTCTCTAAATAAAATACAAAATAGAGCTGGGAATGTGGCTCAGTAGTCCAGTACCCGTGAGTTCAATTCCTGCAAACTGTCCCCGCAAAATGTCTATACAAGGGCTTAGAAGTTATTGAGATTTTTGCTAATATGATGAACATTCTAAATTGTATTAAACACTTTAACACATTTAAAGCTTTCCAGCAAATATTAAGCACCTCTCTTGTATATTCTTTGTTCAGTATACAGTAATAAAATAACAAAATTTCCCCAAAATTGCAGAATGTAGTAAGGGTAGAGCGGTAATAAGAGCAACAAAATATCTACCCAGTATCATTATAAGAATGTTAGTAGTTTGGTTTGGGGTGACAGGAAAGCACAGAAAGGAAGATCTTTAGTTCTGCATGGAAGAACAAGTGGAAGATAAAGCTGTAGGTCAAGGCAGGAGGAGTACCATTCCCCACTAAAGAACTGAAATTTATATGAAAACTTTAGAAACTATTAGATGGTATTAAAATAATCATATTTACATTTGAGAAAGACTACTGACAGAAATGTGGATGAATAAAGTAGAAGTGGGTAAACTCAAAGTGCAGAAATATGAACTATTACGAAATTCCCAGGGAGAAATAATGAGGGTCTGAGCCACTAGAATGTTGGAGAAAATTAGGGCGGAGGTAAACTCAGAGACATTCCAGAGGAAACATGAAAGAAGCCTTGGTACCAAAAGAACATGAAACAAGAGGGTTTAGAAGGAGCACAAGATGACCCTCTTTTTTTCTCCACTGGTTGGATAGATATATGACAATGCTGTTTTTAGACTAGTCTTTGGAGAACTGTGGTTGTGGTACAGTAATGAACTAAACAAGTTATTTTGCAATAGGATTTCAAGAGTAGAGAAAAGTTCTTGGAATTTCTCACTTTTCCTAACACCTTATGGTTCTCAACAGAAAAAGTTTGCAGAATGAGATTAACGTGTACTTTATGTGATGGTTAGTGATGGACTTCGTAGGTTCTTCTCCATGTACAAAAGTCACCATTCCTGTTGACTTTTGCTGCTGCTCTTGATGCTACCATAATAAGAATATTATTTCCTGGCTCTTCTACTAAGTTAGCTGCATCATACAAAGCAAAATATATTGGAAAAAAATTCCAGGGCCCTCTGGTGGGTGTTTCTTATCTACCTGATGATTTTCTGTCCCATGTTTTGAGCTCTGAAAAAGAAATCCTGGAAAGGTTCCTCCATCCATTCTTCCTTCTTTAATAGATATTAAACAGAATATTCTCCCTTTTATCAGTTCTGTTCTTCTACCAATCTAACAAAGGGGAGTCAAGTCCAGGTACAGGCCTCACTTGGGATTACTATTGAAAATCCTTACAGAAACCTACAGAAAGTAGAACACTTTGCTTTGAATACTTCTGGACCTCTTCCCTGCTGGATGTGAGGCTGTTTACACAAAAACCTTTTGTGCCCTTTTTCTTCTCCAACCTCACTTTTGCTTCTTTTGTACAAGCTGAAGCCCCATAGGGCTCCAACAGATGAGTTGGCTTTTCTCCTCTTACAGAGATCCCACTTTTGGGAAAGGAAAGCAAAAGGACATAGTTAATATGGAGAGAACTTTAGACTACAAGGCAGAAATTTTTGTAGCATTCAGTGTCATTAGTCTGAATTTTAAGACGTGTTGTCTGAAATTATAGACTTCAGGTTCATCTGCAATGAATTGATAGTTGAAACTATGGAAATGAAGAAAGCTATGGAAATGAATAAAATTTCCTATGGTGGTAAAAGAGGAACAGCAAAATAGGACACAAGTGTGTTAACCCGATTTTTAATCATTGTGACTAAAATACCTCACCAGAAACACTTACAGGACAAAAGTTTATTTTGACACATGGTTTCAGAGATTTAGCCCATGGTCACCACCTCCATTATCCTGGGACCAAGGTGAGATAGAACATCATGGAAGAAGGACCTGGCAGGGGTAACTAGGTGGCTTCATGGCAGCCATGAAGCAGAGAAAGAAAAGGGGGAAGCGGCCACAGGAAGATACACCCTTCCAGAGCATGCTCCCTGTGAAACAACTCCCCCAGCCAAGCTCCACTGCCTACATTGACATCCCAGTTAGTCCTCAAACTAGGGCAATCTGATTAGGCATCTTTCATTAGGCATCATTTTATCTCTCAATAGTGTTCATTAACACAGGAGATCTTGGGGGGACATCACATCCACACCATAACAACAGGATGCTGAAAACAATGAATAAATCAAGAAGTTTTTATGATGAAGAAAATTAAGGCTTTTTTTTTAGGATTTCAAAATTAACAGGAAACTTGATTAGTCAAACACTAATCAAAGAAACAAATGCGTTTTTAAATTTTAAGAGGTAGCATAGCCAAAATTATCTAATATAAATTTTTAAAATGTGGCCTTAGTATAAAGCTATCTACACATCCTGGACTAATTTCTTTATCATTTGTTTTCAAAAATTCTTTTTTAATTCACTTGGAGCTTTGAGCCCAAATTAATTCAATAAAACACAAAAGGGAAAATGAAAAATGATTATGAAGAAAAAGCATTGCAGTCTTTCTGTATTGTTTTCATATTTAATATTGATCTATAGTGTTCCAATCACAGACTTCTTTGGCCCATGGAGCTCACGATTCATTAAGCATTAGGACCGATGTCAACAAACCTTCTCTACTATTATAATAATTTCTTTTATGTATCATCAGAAACATGGAAAGTTAATACACATGAATAGAATAGATTAATGTCATCACAATTATTTCAGTTTGACATTTGTTTATAAATATAGAACCTTCAGATATTAGTCCCCATTCATCTTTATTCCCCACATTCTTTTTCCTGTTAAGTACAAAAAAATTGGATGCAATTTTAATACTGCAAAACCTCTGTAAACATTTTCCTATGGTAATCAAGGTGCATATTCTAGTAAATCAAATTTCTCTGCATTAAGTAAGAGTTTAAATGCTGATTTTTATGAAGGACCATTAAGGACACATATCAGGTATGCATGATTGTGGTGTAAAATTGATTTATTGAAAAAACTTGCTGCATTTTAAACAAAAAAACATATCTATGTATAAATGCTCTATTGTGTTAGGGAAATACAAATAATAACAGACTTTATAAGTTGTCATGAAATATTTATGGTACATAGTCCTTATACATCAAAATAAAATGTTTATTCCAAACTCAATATGTAAAATTCACACTCTATTATTCAAGATACTTCTATAATTCCTAATTTTAACTTTTTAAAGGAATCATTGAAATCTTCTCAAGTACCTCAATAAACTCGAATACTTTTGGGAAACCTAAAAAGTGATAACATAAATAATGTTCTGTGGTAATCTGTTCATGCTTGGATAAATTTACCGAAGGTAAATGATGTACTTCTGCACAAAGAAAATACTTCTGTGGATGCAAAATGTCATTGGATAGTTCATCCCTCTTTAACAATATTCTCTTCAAAACTTTGATGAAGCAAATGCTGTGTTCATTAAAATAGATAATTTCTTATCAACTATGGTGACATGTCAATGCAATACAGAGGTGAGGATTGACGAGATATCCTTAAACATCATCTGTGATGCAAGGACCATGCATGTAGTTATGTTGAGAAGTTTTGTTGTCTCTATAATTCTACATAACTATCATGTCACCTGACAGCAATGGAATTGAGGCAGTTAAAAATACATTTTCATAGCAGTAGCAATTGGAAATTAACTATAATATGTGAATTATTTTGATTTGTACTCACCAGACAGTATGTTTGCCCAATTGTTTTTAGTGTGGTGAAATCAATAGCACATAAGAATCATTTTATCAATTTTTGTCAAAATCAATTAAGCAGTCAGATAGAGAAAGTGTTCGTGGAAACATAATCCAAATTTTTCTTGGGAATAACAAAATGCAATTGATTTAAATCACCATTCTTGTTGGAACAAGTTTCTCTGAGTATTTCTTGCCAAACCTAGTTTCAATCTAAAGCAAAAATCAGATACGCAGCCTTTTATCCAAACCCTCATGTATGGAAAGGGTGTTTAAACCCTGTTTGTTTCTTATATAACTCAGTTTAAATTTTGTTAAATCCTCTAAAACCTTTTGAAGAACCCAAGCAAATAAGTAAATGTGGAATAACTACTATTTATATCATTCCTACCATATTTAAGGCACTTTATCTAAGTTATTTAATATAATGCATCAAAAGTTTTAAAATAAGCTATTATTGTCTGTGTTTTCCATGGAGAATATGTATGATCAGATAAATAATTTGCTCATTTTCCATTAAACAAAACTTGTGAAGATATAACAGGATCCCACATAATTATTTCATTCAGCAAATGGTGATTTTTTCTGTGTATCTGACACTGTATTAGTATAGGGATATAAAGACAAGGAGACAGAGACCTACCACAAAGAAGCCGAGAACATGTTTGGCTAAAGCCTCTTCCCCTTAGTCAAGGTCATATTGTAAAAGTAAAGCATATTTGACCTGATTCTTTCATAGATAATTTAATAACCCCTTATTCCATCTGATATTTAAGTCTTAAGTTTAGAAAGCATCTGAGATAGTTATATATATGCAACAGTGATGATAACTTACAAAAATACTTTTATTCATTCCTATGCAAATAAAGGCAAGATAGTGAAAAAATGTATCTGTTTTGATCATTTTTTTTTTTCGCTTGTGTGACCAAAAAACCTAACAAGAACAATTTTAGGGGAGGAAAAGCTTATTTGGGGGCTCATCGTTTCAATGGTCTCAGTTCATAGAGGGTGAAGTCCATTCCTTGGGGTTCCAGGTGAAGCAGAACATCAGGGTGGAAGGGTGTGGAGGAGTAAAGCATTTGGGACCATGGAAATAGGAAGCAGAGACTCCACTCACCAGGGATAACATATATACCTGAAAGGCATGTCCCCAGCAATCAACCTCCTCTAGCCAGGCCCTACAATTATCTCCCAGTTAATTTCTATCAGGGATTAATGCATTATGTTAAGACTCGTATAACCCAATCATTTCACCTCTAAACTTTCTTGCATGAGATTTTGGGGGACACAACGTCTAAATCATAGCATTTTACTTCTAGCCCACCAAAGCTCATGCCCATCTCACAATACAGGATATATTTAGTGCATTTTCAAGAGTGCCCATACTCTTAACTGTTGAAGCATTGTCCAAAAGTCCATGTCCAAAGTCTCCTTTGAAACTCTAGGCAAACTCTCAGCAGGAGCCCCTGTAAAGACCAAAAGCAAGTTTCATACAGTCAATATACAAATACACATAGTAAACCCTTCCATTCCAAAAGGGAGAAATAGGGACATATAAAGAAGGGATGGGACCAAAACAAGACAAAATCCAACTTGGGAAGAAAGTTCTGCAGCTCCACATCTGGCATCTTGGGCAAAAAGCATTGTGTTGTTCTCTACAAAGCGGTTGGGCAACTCTGCCCCTGTGGCTTTGTTGTTTGCAGTCCCTATGTCCTCTCTCTTGTCTTTTCTCTGCTTGATTTCTACAGCTTTCCTTGGCACATGATCCACATCATTGGCATCTCTTAATCTCGGAGGTCTCTAGTGCAGTCTTGGCTTCCTCCTCATATCTCCATTCATCACCTATTGGGGGTAGCCTGCAGGGTCTACAACCCTGCTGCTCTTTCCTGGCCTCCTAAGCCTTCCTGTAAAATATCCATGGAAACTTCTATGGCCCAGCAATCCCAGCACCATGCATTCCTGCAGAACTAGCACCAGGTGGTTAATGCCAAGGTCTGTTGCCATCTTGAGCAGTAGCCAAACCTCCAGGGACTATGGCTGTAACAGCCTCTGAGTGCCTGGGCAGTTGAGCATGGTGAAACCACTTTCTAGGCCTTCTTGTGCAACCATTATGCTCTACTAGTCTTTGCTCAAAGTAATTTTTACTTTTCACCCTGAGCCTGAGATAGGGGTAGTCTTGCCTATTACTGAGATTCCCTCAAACCATCTTTCCTGTTTCCTCTGGGCAAAGTCTTTAGCATTTATTTAGTAGATATAAGGTCTTTAACAACCACATATTATTTAGCCCCAGTTTTACTTATTCTTTTTGGGCAGAACTCCAAGTTTTTCAGATTCTTATACTTCGCTTTCCTCTCCTGATTATCCCAATAAATTTAGCTAAAATATACCAATGATATCCATTTTATCTCCTGAATACTATGCTGCCTAAAAATTTCTTCCACCAGATTAAGAAGTCCATCATCTTTACATTTAGCCTCACAAGAAGTCTCAGGACACTGGTAAAATGTAGATGTAGACAACTTCTTAGCCTGAATATAACACAGATGGCCTCGAGTCCAGTTTCTAATAGAGTCCTCCTCCTCTGAAACCTCATGACCCTAATCTTTGCAGTCCACAGACACATTGGCATTCTAGCCTTCTAAACTCCTACCAGAATTGCTCAATAGAGTCCACTTACAGCATTCTTTTTTTAAAGAATATTTTAAAATTTGTTTTAATTAGTTATACATGACTAATTAAAGTAGAATGTACTTTGATACATCCAATACAAGGCAGTATAATTTCTTATTCTTCTGGTTAGACATGAGGTAGAATACCACCATTCACATAGTTGCATATGTACACAAGGTAATAATGTCTGAATAATATCTGATTCTTTCTACTACCTTCCCATCCCCATACCCTCCCCTCCCTTCAATCCCCTCTACTAATCTAAAGTAATTATTCTTTCCTACCCCCATTCCCACCCCCATTGTGAATTAGCATCTGCATACCAGAGAAAACATTCAGCTTTTGGTTTTGGAGGATTGGCTTATTTCGCTTAGCATGATATATCCCAGCTCCATTCATTTACTGGCAAATGCCATAATTTCATTCTTTAAGACTGAGCAATAGTACATCATATGTAAGTATTTCTAGCTTTCATAGCTAAACTTTTCAAACTTCCTCCCACAAATTCCAAAAAACTCCAAAAGTTTCTGAACCATGTGGTCAGGTTAGTCACAGCAGGGACCTGACTTCTCAGTACCAATTTGTTTTAGTCAGTTTTTTTTCCGCTACTGTGAACAAAAGATCTGACATGAACAATTTGAAAGAAAGAAAAGTGAAGCAAAGTTGGTTGGAAGAAGTTGAGTTGCAATAAACTAGATGGGCTCAATTTTCAGTCTTAGGAATTAGGGCAGGAAATTATGGGAGGCTGTTTCAAGATTCTGCCTACCATACAGTCCATATGGTTGCTGTCAAAAATGACTCAACACTGCAAGCTGTAGTACAAAAGCAGCCGAGAAAATATATAAGTGAATGGAATGGCTGTTTTCCAATAAAACTTTATTTATATAAACAGGAGGTGAGCTGAACTTAACCCATGGATCAGAGTTGGTCAACCTTTGCTCTATTCAAATAGTAAAAGTAGAATTGTTAGAAATAGATTCACATTAAATGCATACTGAATAGAATCCAGCTGAATAAACCCCAGGCAAGAGAATTCTGGGCATAAGAACCATTATGTCAAGTATCTACAATGTTGTAAATGATTCACTTGAGAGGAAATGCTAGAAAATATAATGTCTGTAGCCAACAAGATGCTTTCAGAGATGGAATTCTGGTTTTTAGAATAAGTATTATTCTTATGAGACAGAAAAGTTTTATAAAAGTTGAAAAACGTAAGTAGCTTTTGAAAATTGAAAAGTTCCCATAAAATAATATGAGAAGGTAGAATCTAATTAGCTGTTACAAAATTTTTAAGAAGTACAAATAACAAATTAAATCCTCATATATATGAAGAATTACATGTGTTTGTTAACAAATATGAAAATTCTGCAGACATTCAATTATTATTGTACTATGCCATATGTTAATGGAAAATATATATTTAATTATGATTTCTAAGAATCTCTTCTATAATCTAAATTCATGTCTATTTTATTTATTTACCAAAATACAAGTTCTTTCAGGGTCAAGATTGTGCTTTTCTGATCACTTTATCACTTGAGTTGCACAAAAATAAAAGAAGCAGTTCATTAATTAATGATATAGAAATAGAAAATTTTCTGCCTTGGAAATTAGAAATCAGCAGTTTCAGAATATTCTTTGCTTAAAATTTAAAATGATGCTTTTCACTTTTTTTTTTTTTTTTTTTTTTAGGATCCTTAAAATAATATGTGGCCATAGCAAGTGTTTAATCAATATTGTCTTTAGTTGTTTGCTGAGTTACAACCATGTCATCAGCAACAGTGGAATTCATGTCATTGTGCTTGACCTCAGTTTTGGCTGTTAGGGATCCCAAGGTTTTTCCCCACTGGTCTTTCAGTGTGCATTTGCAAACACCAATCTTAGATGACATTGTAAAAATATGAAATAAACTGTACTATTTAATTGAATTTAGTCATTTTCCTCATATGGTAACTCTTAGAAAATATGATAAGAGGATAAATGATTTATTCTCCTATGATTGTCCTTCAGCACTCTCTCAACAATGGATCTTTTCAATAAGAAGTCAACAAACTTTTCTTTTGATTTTCTAGTTCAGAACCATTTTTTCAGTATACTCCATGAATTTGCTATAGATTAGTCAGGATGTATCACCGGCCTAAATTTATGAAAAACACATTTGCTGGGTAGAAAGCGATTACCTTTGGCAAAAATAATATGAGCATACCACAATTTCTGCATCACATATCAGATTGTTCAGCAATTCTAGTCCAACAATTCTCAAAGCACTAGTATTGTAGGAATTTTTGTCTATGTATATTGTTTACTCAACACATTTATTCATTTTTTAATACTAAAAATGTATTTTCCAGTATCAATCAACTTCCTATATACTCACTATAATTACACATGTAAGCTTGCTCAATTTTTTTATTGTTTGCCTGCTTTCTCACATATTATACAGAAAATAAATACTTTTTATTTATTGTACATATTAATGCTCTTAGCATCACTAAAATGACAATGTTCATAGAGATATAGACAATAGAATAACATTATTTTAAAAGCAGTCTCTGATAGAAGCTTCAGGGTCCTGTTGCTTTCTGGATAGTATATTTTTCAGGGTTCAAGTAGATAAAGAAAAAATGTAGGAAAAGATATAAAAATTTATTTCAAAGAAATAGCTCATGCAATTGTGGAAATGACTAAGCAAATCTAAAACAGAGGCCAGGCAGTCAAGAAAGGAAGATCATGATTTGACTGAAAGCCAAGAACACAATAGAAACAGTGTTGTCCTCAAGCATTCTTGAAGGAAGATCCAAAATGAGAGGGAGGAAAATTGATGATCAATCTGCTCCTTGGAATCTGATTTCAGAAAAGACCTGTAGCTTTTACAAAAGTTTTCCAACTGATCATCAGGATCACTCAGTATGACTTCCTTATGTGTAACATAAAGTTAACTGATTAGAGACTTCAACTACTTCTGCAAACACCCTTCAATATTGCTTCTAGGTTAGTGTTTGTAAGATGTGCACTTGCTTCAAAATGGCCCCTGACCCTTTATACTCCAGCTCTCACAAGAGATAGTCTCTTGGAACACATGGTGATATCCTGGAATCATTCTGGAAACTTCTATAATGAATTCAGACTTGCCACATTGGTATATCTCCTCTATCACAGGAACTATTTGCTTGTAGCCTTAAAAAATCTCAGAATAAGTAGCTTTGGTGTTGTATACAACCTAGACCTTAAAAAAAATATCTATTTAGTTGAATTAGAACCACCTTTTATGTCAATTTCTTCAGTTGTATAGAAAAATTTATTAAAGAATATGAAAAAGAGCACTTAACACTTACAAATTAAAAGAATAATGAGGTTAGAGTAGCAAAGTTTCAACAGAAATATCAAGTATGATAATGTTTAAACTCTTATATAAAGATATTTTGAGGGAAATTGTTTAAATTGTGACATGTTAGAAAAAAATATTTGGGTCTATGTATTTTCAAAGTGTTTTGAAAGGTAGGCTAAGCACAATTTCCTGAAGTATCATCAGTTTGTCCTTCATTTCAAATGAAATTTAAGAACACGTCAATCCGTGAATTAGTCTGCCTGCCTTCCTCATCCTGTCATTCCACATGAAAACCATGGTTAGTTTGAACTTTCCAAGCATTCCTGAATGACTTTCAGCCTGCTGGACACAAAGAACTTCCATGTAACACGACACACTCATAATCGACATTTATTTATACACACAATTATTTCATTGTTAATTATGATTCAATTCTTTGCAAAGCAGTAGGTCTGAAGTTTAATATGTATGTGAAAAATAAGAAGAAATGGAAGAAAATAAATATAGCTGCTAGGAAGGGGGAAAGTGAAGGAAGGAGAGAGAAGATGATGATGTGAGAGAAAGAAGAGAGGACAGCAGAGGGCAAAGAAGGGAAGAGAAGGTGGAAGAGAGGAAGATTTAAACTAGAACATTTTTTTTTTCTTAACTAGCAGCCTACTACTGCATATTCAAAATGAGTACAGCTACAAAGGTCTATCTAGGACAAGAAGGGATCTAATCAAAGTACCAAAGGAAAGAATATAGACACCTCAGCAGAAAGTGGCAACTTGTTCTCTGGGATTGGGGAAGACAGTCGAGGTAAGATTACCTTTGTGAACATATTAATGAAATAGGTTTTGAGGGATGTTTGATGTTGCAAGTTAAAGAAATCACTCACCAAGAGAATGGTTTTCCTGACATGTTCTGACTGCTAGAGGGACTCTTTCTTTAATACTCTAGATATTGCAAACACCATACTTACCTGAAAAGTCAAGATGTGAAGTGATATCATTGCTCCAGCTCATTGGTATTCAGACTAATTCATCTGCTTTGGGGTGCTATGGTGCGAGCCAGTCGGTGGTGACTTGTGGCTGCTCACCCCTGATGGCAAGAGCCAACTGTGCTCATTGCCTCCCAACTCCACTATCAGAGGTCACTTACAAATCAGTTGTGACAAGAGTGTTCACACAACAGCCATCACTGAAGCTAAAATCAGGGCTTTGCATTATAGAGAGCTTTTGAATACTTAACTATCACAACAGTGGAAAGAATTAACTTTTCAGTTTCTTCCATCACAGAGTTTCCTTGTAGCATTCATTCTATGGATTACTGCTTAGTGATTAGCAAAATGGAGAGCTCTCCACCTCAGAACAAGATTATTAGCCATGCTTTTCTTCCTGCATGGAATATTCCTGTTCATTTGTTTTGGAGTTATTTTTCCTCCTTTCTTCTCCAAAACTAAACCTCTCAGATTTTTAACGATTGATTTTCTGTGAGGATGAATGATAAGAAATAACTGGTCTCCTAAGAATCCCAAGGCAAAGAAGATAATATTTGACAAAGTCAGGTGTCTTATAAATAGACAAAGACTAAACTAGGAAGGTTCATCCTGTGATAACACCTTCTTCCTCCTTCATTCTCCTGACAGCAGTTATTCTTTTTTTTTTTTTTTTTTTGGTACCTAAGATTGAACTCAGGGGCACTCAACTACTGAGCCACATTCCCAGCCCTATTTTGTATTATATTTAAACACAGGGTCTCAATGAGTTGCTTGGCACTTCGCCATTGCTGGGACTGACTTTGAACTCAGGTGTTGCCTCAGCTTCAGGAGCTCCTGGTATTACAGGTGTGGGCCACAGGCGCCCAGTTCTGATAATTATTCTTATGGGAAGAAAGGCACTGTAAAGTTTCTGCTGCTTCTATGTGAGGGGTTTCCCTGAGTGCATACCTGAATGAATGATACCTATTAGTTAATACACGCATGAGAGGAGTTTGAATAAAGTCTTTTGGGTGGTAAGTGGCAGGAGACACCATCTAGAAACTTTGGAAGAAGACGGTATTGTAGATATGGTCCCCATGAATGAAATTCTAGTGTCATTTTATAGTTGAGGAATTGGGTTTAGAAAATTGAAGAGAATTCACAACACTGTCAGTTTGAATCAATAGCTGCAGAACTTTCCACCAAATGGCAAATATATTAAGTGTATATGTGTTCTCAATGTTAAATATATTAAAAATTCTCATTTCATACATTACAAAGTGGAATATGCTAGGATCTCACAATTTTCTATCATAACTTCAAAGCCTAACTTCCAAAGTAAAGGAGGATGTAAAAAACAGTTTGTTATCAATAGTTCTCTGTACACATAATTTTTTTCTGGTATTATGGTTAAGGAAGTAAATCACTGGATTTTTCTAGAGATCTGTCCTGTCTTTCATAGTTCTGGAAACCTGAATAAATTAATAAGCAGAGCTATAATTCTGTGTAGATGTTTCCCACACCTATTCTGAAACACAATGAAAGGGATATATCACCGATTTTGTCTGTGCGGCAAAATCAACATCCAAGCACGGAGGCAGAGAGCATCCTGCCCACTCTGGGCAGTGGCTGTCTTTGGGCCTTTGCCCACCCCTCACAAATGAATATGTGGCACTGTTTCTTAGCAAAGATGACACAAACACAATGGAAAAAGATTTGTTCCCACCTAGTTCAGGGTGGGATTAAGAAAGCTATAGCTGCCTGGAATAACTTGATGTCATAAAGTTTTGGTATAAGATCACATATAGAATTCCCAATATTCCTGAATTATTTTTTTCCCATCACAACTAAGATTCATAGAAACACATTATTTCCCTTTAATATCAGCTCCTCACTTAAAATTCACATTCTGGAAGCACTTTTATGAATAACTACCATGGCTAAAGTTCAAGTGACTTGTAAAAAGGATTTATTTGGTCTCATGACAAAATCAAGAGGTCAGAAACCAATCTTCTCTAAAATATCCCCACAATAACGCTTCATTCTCCCCCAGAACACAAAGTAATCAATAATCTGAACACTTTAAAAAGGTGTGAAGGACATTTAATACTTTAAGAATTTATTTCTAATTTTTAATTGAATAGATATGACTGTAAGAAAAATCAAGTAAATTATCAATAGAAATATCAGTGTAAGAAATGGGTGGATAACCAGGCACAGTGGCATGGGCCTGCAATCCCCACCTGACATAGGAGGCTGAGGCAGGAGGGTTACAAATTCAAAGCAAACTCAGCAACTTAGCAAGACCCTGTCTCAAAATAAAATTTTAAAAAAGGGCTATGGATGTAGCTTAGAGTCAAAATGCCTCTTTGACCCAATCCCCAGTACTGTAAAAATAAATAAATAAAGTGGATAAAGAGGAAATCTTCTTGTCTCTCTGATGCAGTTTCTCCTCTAAGGAATGTGTCAGTTATTGTTTGTTACAAAATGTTACACAAATATCATATGCTCAACAATTTTTTTGCATAAGGCATCTACAATATAACGAAGTTGTTATATATCTATTGAAAGAAAAACTTTAACTTCCCAATACTTGGGTTTCCTGTTCACTAATAAATACAATTATTCTGTGTATAAGTATATATACATAAATCTTGCGGGTAGAGCATTTGATAAGACAGACATAGAAAAAAATCATAAGTACCTCTTTACTCTTTTATACAAAAGATGAGATATGAAATATGGGAGAAAAGCTCATGGGTTTAGAAGTTTGATGGAGAAGGATAAAAATCTTCCTGAAAGCAGTAAAGAGACAAACATCCTGGTAATTACCTGGATAACCAAAAAAGGCATGTGTGCACACAGTGGAAGGGTGAGATCAGAACAGCCTGTCTTCTCATGAATAATTATCCCCTTGGTTACTGTCAAGTCTTCACGCTTCACCCGAGGTTACAGGGATTCTGCGGGAGCACCCAAGGAACACGCACATGTGGATGGGCAAGCACAAGCCTGCATCGTGATTTAAAAATACGAAGACAACTCTTGGAGGCAGTAACTATGAGTTTATTTTTCAACATACAAAAATGTGTATCACATTTCTTTTAATTCACAAAGGTAGAAGAATAAGATAACGTTAAAATTTTAAATTTTTAATATTTAATCCTGATAATTGTGCTTGAGATAAGCACTCATACTTCAGGAAGAAAAATTATAGTTTGGGGATAATATAAAAGTACACATACACCTAGACCAAGAAATTTCATGGGTAGGACTTCACCCTAAGGTAGAAGTCAGTTATCTTTTTCTTAGAAAACCTGAAGGTAATATTGTAGGCTTCAAAGGCCACATGGTCTCAACTCTCTAGCTCTGCTTTTGTAGCACACAAACTGCCTTAGACAAAGCACAAACAAATGAATGTGGCTGTGTTCTTATAAAATGTGGTTTAAAAAAACAGGCAGCAAGCCACAGTTTGCTGACCTTGGTCCTAAGGAATTAAGCAGAGCTAACAAGATTTATTGTACAGACGTTCTGATATTGTTATTTATAATAACTAAGGTTTAAATAGAACCCAAATGCCAAATATAATGAAACAAGTAAAGTAATTATTGAAAATCCACAGAACAGTATGTTGTTCACTTTAAATTTTTGATATTAGAAGAGTAAATTATAAAAGCATACATATAGTAAGATCCTAATTTTATCACATATAGAAATATTTACAATGCAGATCATTAAAGAAAATATACAAAGTATTGACAATAGATATTTTCTTCATTACTATTTCTCCTTTTATGCAAAATTTCTACAATTAATCAGTATTACATTTTTTAGTAAGAAACATTCTTAAAGTTAAAACTAGCACAAAAAAATTAACAAAATGTAACTAATTAAAATATTCATGTAGGTAATAAATATAATTCATTAAAATCAGAAAAAAACAAATTGTGTTGGAGATTTAGTAAAATATATGAGAAAAACTTGAATAAATATAAAAGCAAACCAAATTAATGTATGGAATGTCTAAATACAACAAAATTGTAACCTTTCCCAAAGTTAATCTATAAATTTATGCAATACCAAAGAAAGCCATATTGGTTTTCTTGAACCCTGACCAAGAAATAAGGAGAGACAAGATAATTTTTTAAAGATCAAAGGTGGTTGTTCTCATTGTTAGGAGATGTTAAAAATAATTAGAAAGTTGTTATAAATTTTAAAAAGCAATATTGACACATTAGTAGTTTAAATCCAAAATCAGATTCAGGAACATAGAAAAGTTGTGCTATGATGGAAATTTGATTGTAAGTGCCAAGGTTGAATTTTATCTGAGCCTTGTATTACTAGAAAGCAGTGATAGTTAAGAACTCCCCCTCCTTGCCATTTTGTGCTCCGCAATCCCTCTACACTTTTGTGTTCCAGGAATTGTGTAACTGGAGAACAGGCCCTTGCCTGTATCCTCCCATGAGACTTTCTGCTTCCTTCTTTGTGACTCACAGTTCACCTGCTCTGTAAAACTCTCAGCCCACTTTCTTTCCTTTGAGATGCTCCTCATTAATTGATTTTCTTTCAACTACAATGGCTTGGATAAAATCATCTCATTTTTTTCAGCACATCTTGTCTTTCATAAAACTCAAGTGGGAAAAATACGAACCATTCAATATATGGGTTTGGGAAAATTGGTTACCCATTCTGAGTTAAAAATGTAGCCTTTCAGCACAGTATAGATGTAAGTCAATTTCTATATTTGTAGAGGTATTAAGTAAAAAGTAAACTAAATTCTTTAGGAGAAAATAAAGGAGAGTATCTTTATGGCTTCCAGACATGAAAAAGATTTCCCTATAAAACAGCAAAAAATACAAACTAAAAAGGAAAAGTAATACACCTTAAGATATTAAAATTAAAAATAAAATACTTTAAGAGATCCTGTAAAAATTGGTAAGCAGTGTAAACAATTGAATATGAAATTCATAGTAGAGCATATGATATGATTCTCTGTAGTTACTTTATGTCAATTATTTTAAAACAAAAAATTTAAGATTGAGATTTAATCTTTGGAATTTTACTCTCTGTGGTAGAATTCTCAGATATTACCACCCCTGACTATCTCAAGTACTTTTCATGGCTTT
>JAJEJO010049697.1:32960-47917 GCA_020662805.1 Glaucomys volans
GACGGGTGTGCTCACTCTCTCAAGTGCCTAGTGTCACAGTCTCTCCAGAGTAGAGCCACAGCTCCAATATCCACCTTGCTTTAAAGTTTGCTTTTAGAGATAATGAAACAATAATAGCAGGGGTATGAAAAAGAAAAGTTCTACCTTTGGAAAATTTAGGGAAAAAGGAAAATAACAAACTACAACAACAAAATCCTGTCTATTTTCCCCATATATCATTGCTCCTTCCTAGGAACACTGAGGGATTTCTTATTGAACTATTCTATTTTTATCATTGTAGAAAGGTGTCTAATGGAAACGTGAAGTTAAAGTTTTTGAAATGGGGAAACTGCCCTATCAGAAGTTAAAAACATTTTTTGCTTTGTTGGTTGGAAATTGATCTTTGTCCTGGGGCAGATTTTCTTTTCTTCTAGAAGAGAGAATTTGGATTATTCAGCCTTTTAAATCATTAGGTAAATAAGAAAAACACTTGAATTATCCTTGGAAAGTTCTAAGCCAATAAAGTGATGCAAATTATGGCATTTCTGTAATAAATGTGAAGTGTGCTACTTAGTGTTATGTCTTGTGTGCACCTAAAAGACAGCAGCGTTTTGTGAATGCAAATATTGATTCATAAGTTAAATTCTTCCCCAAAATATATGTCAATGTCTTATCCCCCTGTATGTGTGAAAATAGCCTTATTTGGAAATAGGACCTTTGCTGAGCTGAGTTGACATTCAAGTGGGATGGACTAGTGTCTGGACACATAGGAAGGAAAGGCATGCATCCATGGAGGCAGAGTTTGGAGTGATGTCTGCATATGAGTCAAGGAAGTCCAAGGACTTCAGCAGCCACCAGGAACTGCTAGAAGGGCATGGAGCATATTCTCTCTCAGAGCCTCCAGAGGGAACCAACCTCATGGACACCTCATTTTCAGATTTTGGTTTCCAGAATTGTAGAATATTTTTTCTTGTTTCTCCATCTAGTTTGTAGTACTTTGTTATGGTAGTCTTAAGAAATAAATATAATCCAAATTTATTTTAGCATTTTTTACATGATTTAATTTTTTTCTGAATCTGAGTTTAGATTTTCTAATGCTTGAAATATATGTACGCTTTCTTTTTGTTGGTGTGTATGTGTGTGAGGTCGGGAGAGAAATAGAGACCTTTGATTACAGCAATTGTTTTCATTAGATACCCAGACACAATACTTACCTAGACAATACCAGTATAATAAGATCTGGTTTTCTTTTAAAGTCACACTGGTTGAAAGGCGATCAGAGCAGCTGAAATAAGGCATAGTACATGAGGTGTTATTTAATATACAAGTCAATTTGGAACACATTGTCAGTTATTGCTGCAAGCTGTTCATATGGCCCAGACAGCACTATATTCATGGAAATGGACATTACACTGCAAAGTAATGGGTGTTCTCACTGCCAATCATTTTGAAAATAAGTTAAGTGGCAGAAAATAAATTTGGATTAGAATACATATTCAGTAGAAGTTCAGGAAATATCTTCTTCTTGTCTCTGGAGATGAAATAAATGTGTGTCCAGTCTTCTAGGCATGAGGAATGAGGACAATGTGCATTTCCTCTGACATAAGATGAGCTAGAGACCACTATGCAAAGGACTATGTATAGTCAAGCAGTGACCTATTTGAGAGTTTTGTTTTAAGGGAAGTAATAATAGCCCCAACTAGAAATTATTTTAAACTAACTTCATATTGTATGTATCTTAGCATGAACCCTCACGAATTCTTGATAGTGTTGGTGGTGTGCTATGGAAACTAATACAAAACTAGAATTGTAAGTTTGGCTGTGATCAGGGAAGAAAACCACATTTAGCAAGTAACCTGTAAAAATAGGAATGTGATTGCAAAATTAGAGAATAGGAACAGGGCAAACTTATTCTGGCGTCTCTATGAGACTTTGAAGGAGAACTCTAGGTATATGAAGGTTTTGGTTAAAAAGTGTAAATTTTTGAAATATTAAATGGTGGGAACTATAGCTATGGTATTTTGGATATTCAAACCATGTCAATTATGTGACATAGACATAGTATGGGGTGGCACATTCTCACAATATCCCATTGTGTATTGCAGTTTCTTGGGTGCTCAACAAATCAGCCTCAATTCAGTACCCACCCTGCCCTGGTTTAAGGATAAAACAAGTGAGCAATGGAAATACTGATAAGGGGAAGGTTGAGACTTTAGTACTTGAGTCTGTGATAATTAATCTTAAAAGATGGCCCTCAAATTTCTATCTTCTCTTTGTTCATAGATACCTCTCCTCAGTTCAGGAAATGGAATTATTTATCCTCTCCTTTGAAGACCATGTGGCTACATTGGCCAATAGGTTGTGGTTGAAGTGCTATTGTAAGATTTAGTGACATTAAGACTATAAAGGACAAGAAGCTTCTGCTTATTTCCTCTCTGATGGTTCAGATATGAATTGACCCCTATGAGATCCCCATTCTTTAAGAATTTACAGAGCACTGTGGGAAAACACTGAAGGGCTCTCCTTCAACCTTGCCACGTTGGCACCCAGTTGGTCCAGTTGGGACCAACAGTCATGCCCTGTGAGTGAGTAATTCTCCACACTCAGCCCAAGGTCCCAGATAACTGCAACCCCAACAAACATGTGGAGAATAATTCCTCAGCTGAATCTAATAGCCCTCTACAATCCCCACGTATAAATTCATGTCTTATCACATTAAGTTGGTGAGAGGAAGAGGTGACTTACTAAACAAATCCTAATAGTCTTGGAATTTTGCTGCCAAAGCCATACAATTAAAAAAAAAATAAAGACTGTCTTTTGTTTCATATTAAATGTGAACTGGTCTCCTTTTGTCATTTTTGACTTTTGACAATTCCTCAGGTACAAAGAAATTGTCAAACTGTACTCTGAACGCTATGGAATGCTGATGATCAGATGGTGAAAACTCTTCTGAATATTATCAAGCCTACAATGACACTTCAGACAAAAAATGTTCTTGCAGACATCTGTCCATTCTTTCTATGTGTATGGGACTTGAAAGTCATTTGTAAATTTCTACCTCATATATTTTTATAAAATATTAATTTTATTATTGCGACTATTAACTTATCATGTAAATTAATTTTAAAAAGAGTATGCAACCCAGTTTAATGTAGAATCCAAAAAGTGAGAGCCCTGGGCTCATTTGCATGATGTTAATACAAACCCCAGAGCACTGTGCTGGACATAATTTATTACTTTTACTGTATTTGTTCTTGCCTCCAAACTGTCTTCCATTTTTGGTTAGTTCTGGGAATTTTTTGAACTTTGTTATTCAGGAAATGCTTGGAAAAACAATGGTTAGATACATTATGAAGGAATAAAGTGTTATGAGAACGTTATAACTACATATGCAAACTGGAGTGTCATTCATCATTGCCAAATTATTCACAGAATGGCAAATTTTCTTCTTATATGAACAATATAGACTGGCAATCAACTTAATTGTAACAACTGGATGATTTTTCAGACTTCATCTATGATTACTTTTCCCTCAAAAATTTACATTGAATGAAAATGACACCATAGCGCCTGAAAGTATGAAGAGTAATAGACTCCAGAAAAATTATGACTCTCTAGAGACTATCTATTAAAGATCTACAAACATTGTTACAGAAAATGAACCATTTTAAAATCAGCTTTAATAAAACGTTTTCATAAGATCCTTTCTATCTTCTTATGATTTTAAATTAAACTGCCTTAGCAAAAATCAGGGATTATGTGTGACACATAAAATAGTATTTCTCAGTAAAATAGAGAAATGGAAGATCCCCTGATATATAATAGGATATTTAGCAAGGTCTATTACATGTAAGAGACAATCTTTGAGTAACATCATTTAACTCTTCAATCTTCACTTCAATCCAAAATAGTGAACTAAAAATATAGAATGATCAATGATCAAATACAATACAATGTCAAATACAATGAAAAACATTGAATTCTCATTTGATTTTCTTTCCTCTACTCAACCCAAGATATTTTTCTGGCAACACATTTCATCTCTAGACTTTGCATATTAAAATCTGTTCCACAGTCCTTTCCATGATTCTACAAAGAGTAAGACATGTTGGACATTGATCTTCACTTTAATTCAAACTGTTTTTTCCTATTGATAAGACAAATAACATTAATGAGGTAGATTAAATTAGCTGTAACATTTTTTTTTGTGTGGCTAAATACAGTATTTCCAAATTTTTCTATGGCTTTCGCTTCAATGCTGGAAATTTGTGACCAATGAATGTAATTGGTGATGTCATTTTAAATTGGATAAAATCTATATGCAAGAAAATCTAACCTTAAACAGCAACTGTTGCTTAATATAAATGATGCTGCTTGTTTTAATTCCCTATGACTAAGATACCTGATAAGAACAATTTAGAGAAGTTATTTGGGGCTCAGAGTGTTAGGAGTTTCGTCCAAGGTTGGCAGAAGGGAATAGAAGATGAAAGCTGTTCATCTCATGGCTGCCAGAAAGCAGAGAAGGAGCACAGGAAGACAGGAACAAGGTGTGTAATTCTCCAGGGAATGCCCCAAGTCACTTGCTTCCTCTAGTAACTCTCTACTTGCCTACAGTTACCACCAGTATTTCATTAAAATTATTAATCCATCAAACTGATTAATCCAGTGATTGGGTTGTAGCTCTCATAACCTAATTATGTCACCTCTGAACATTCCAGCATTGTCTAGCATGCACTCTTTTGAGGAACACCTCAAATAAAAGCCATCACATTCTTCTAATGGAACCCATACATTTTTTATGCTATATTGCTATATATGGCATATTTTAGAAATATAAATTATCTAAATAACATAAGATTATTTTGTTCTTTTCTGCTTGTGGCAATTTTGAAATTAGATATATTGAGTCAATATTAGGAGACACTACCTATAGTAAACCATTTAAATATGGAAGTTACAGAACATCTAGAGTCAATCACCATATTGTGCAACCAACACACACTGATTTATGGATGGTATATAAAACTGTGATAATCATTGAGGTACCACTTACATTATTCAATTCAGTAACTTTAGTAATTATTGTTCACAAGTATTTCAGATCAAAAATTTGGGCAGGAATCACAGAACTTATCTCAACTACACAGTGGTGTTTAGATAAGCTGACAAGACCAAATCCAGAGTCAAAATGGCTTCACATATGTCTGCCATCAGTGTTTGTTGGTGAAAAATGGATGGGAGCGGTCCAGTACAGCTGGGCTGCTCATTTTCCCATCTTTACATAAGCTCTGTCCTATGTCCTTTGGATCTCCTTCACAGGACCTCTTTCTTCACTTAGTTTCTTATCATCTAGGGTCTTTCTCTTCACCTGGCCTCCCTCCACAGCAGGATAAATGGGGTTTCCTTTACACAGTGATTACAGCCTCTTGAGTGAGAATAGAGAGTAAAAGCTTCATAAATTTTGGCCTCAAAATTCCCAGAACATCATTCCCTACATTGCATTCGTAAAAGGAAATAACTCCAGGACAAAATGGGGAAAATTATTCAATCTCTTGAAGGAAGGAGCAACAAGAACTGGCAGAGACATAGACAAAAAGTGGCCTGATTCATGAGGTTCCATTTTTTACAATCCACCAGAGGTTCAAAGAAATTCCTTAATTTTTTTAAGCTAGAACAAATATGTTACTTTTTGGAGAAATATTGTATGAGTTAGCCAATTGTCTGCTCTTTTGTTTTGTTTTGTTTTGTTTTTCTGTTATGCTTTCAGGATATAAACTTTGCTATGAAAAGATTTCTTTGTATTATTATTTTTAAGCTCCTATTTAAAGGGACAAAAGCAAATTTCAGTCTTCTTTATTTAAAATAGAGCATTTGAAATATTATAATGTGAGAATTTAAATTTTTACCCAACATATATGGATTATTCACAAGTTCAGATTTTATCAAGAGATTGGGATGGCAACACTGTGAAGCCTGAGGGTTCTATCCCTCCCTACTGTCAGGTTGAGCTCTTCCAGCAAAGAGGTTTACCAACATGTATAATCATCATGGGGAAGGACATTTGAAATAATAAAACTCCAGTTTATTTCTCCATTTGAAATAACAAAACTCCAGTTTCATAACAAACAAGTTATGAAAACTATGAAACCTTTTGAATCAGAAACCTTAAAACCAAATAAATGAAATTTCATATTAAAAAAATAAAATTCAGAAATATTTAGAAATAGTTACTGGTTTCATTTTTTTTATATTTAGGGTTGCTATTGCATGCCACATATAGATTTTAGGGTATTTCCTAAAATCCTATTATAGTCTCCATAACTTTTTCTTTTGAACTTCAGGTAGTGCTTCTCTTTTCTTAGCTTTCTCTCTCTCTCTTGCTCCTTTAAGTTTCTGATAATTATCATAATATTTTATTAAAACTCAAAGTTCTAAAAAAACTGTCACTTTTTCATGCCATTGATTCAGTGAAACCTAACCCTTTGTCCCAAAAATTTTCTACAGGGCAACAAACAAGTTAATGTTAAACTATGGTGCAACATGATAACTACAACCATTATGGTCAAAACGAATGTACTAAGCAGAAAAGGATAAAAGCCACATTTGGTGCAAAGGATTGGGCAGTGCCATTAGCATTATTTATGATAGGCAGGAACTCACAGAAGAGGTATGGATAGATATACCCCTTGCTCTCCTTCTTTACAACCTATCAAGAACGTGTATAAGTCAGGTACTGGGGAAACTTCATGAGCTGTGCTCCTGTGTTCCCAGTGAGAGGAAATGAGGACAACACGGGTTAGAATAAAGGCAACATAAAGAAAAACATGTAACAGGTAAAATTGCACTGCATATATACTAAAAATAGTTTTTAAATTTTTTGAATGTAACATATTTTAACTAATTTTCTTTGGGTCATTAGTATAAACTGAACTTTCTTCACTCTCAGATTTAGTGTTTGCATTTATATTCTGGAATAGATAGAGGTGGTACTTACATAAGAGCAAGTCATTTAGGGAAAAGGAATGTAAAGATCTCAGTGATCAAGAAGCACTTTCCCTCCCAATACCATTATTTCTTTTTGGGCTCACCTCTATATGTTCTCTAGGCCTTCCTTGAGGTTCCAGAGCTACTAGATGATGGGTGATGATACTGAGTGTTCTTGCATTCCTCTCTACTGAAATTTATCCATACAGTTCCAGTAGCACAGTCCAAATACCAGCAGAAAATCTCTCATGCAGTTGAAGTTCCCTTAGGCTATGCTCTTTCTGTTAATTTAGTAATATTCTTAGAAAAGCAGAGAATTTTGCATACTCACTCAGGCCATTGCAATATTTCAGGATGTCTCAGGACTTGTGTGCATTGATGTTCCATGATCATTTCTTCTATTTTACTCTGACCCCCAGAATTGTATGAGGAAGCGTTCAAAGGTGTGTTGCCCACTAGATTATCACAGGCAATGAAATAAGGATCTTTATGCTTTTGGATTCCTAAATCTTTCTAGGCTTTATAGCATTCAGTGGGTTTGACTTCAGGATGATTATTGAGTACTTTTTCAGATGAATATGATAGTGGTGACTGCTGGTGATTGTTCTTCTCTTTTACTTTCCTTCTCCCTTCCCTGAACCTAAGCAATAGATTACTGGTGATAAGTTACACATCTTTTTTTAGTATGTAGCTAATCACCACTAATCTATTGCTTAGGTGGCTCTGGGGTAGGTACCTTACGCTGCAGATAACAGAGGTCTTACATCCACAGATCCTTTCCTAATATTATCACTTCCATACCTGCTTTGGACATTAAGCTAAATATTTTGGATAGTCGTCTTGAAATTTTTGTACCATTTGCTCTGCCTTAATATTTATAGCATTTACTAGCTTCCTTAGACAAAAAGAAGAGGGCTCTTGGTCAGAGGGAGCAGATCAGTCTGGCCCAGATGCTTTGAGTGAAGAACGAATCTGGTCAACAGTATTTGAATGTACTGGAAGAAAAATAAGAAATGAGATATGACCTCAAGTGGCTTGAGGGTGCTCCTTACTAAAATGAACAGCAAGGAAAAAAGCAGATTTTGGAAAGATGAAGAGCTAGTCCAGATCTCATATCACAGTGTTTTGTGAATAACAAGTCAGACAGAGTTTGAGATTTGGTATGCTGCTAACCCCACAAACAAGTAGCACACAGGTTGTGTATGACAAAAAAATAGGAGTCCATTTTCATGGGCCTCAGTGGTAAACATCACATATGACATGATTTTTTTTTGGCTTGTTTTCTGTATTTCTTTATAAATTCTGGGGCAAAACTTGACAACATAAGCAAAGAATTCCCAAGACTCTCAAGCAAATGTTGGAACAAGTACTAGATTCTCTAAGGTCTGGGATAATCTGTCTGGAAGAAATTAAATCAATACTTTTTTTAAAAAGACTAGAAAATATATGTAATTTTCTAAAAACATGCTAATTCTGGCAGAGACTACTAGTACTTTTTCAACATCTGCTCTCCCTCTTCCATAGTTATGCTTATGAAGTTGCCTTGCTTTTAGCTACCTACCCTACAACACCAATGCATTTCATAACTGCCCAGCATCCCAAGGCTGTGACTAAGTTCTCACCTTTGAGATGAAAGGAGAAGTGTCAGTGTGTTCCTCTTGCTTACCTTACTTAACGCTTAGCTGGAAGTTCCACTTTGTCACTTCTTCATCATCCTTCCTTAAGTAAAATAGCTGGAAAGAACCCATTTTCCTGGTTTACGAATTGACATTCACAGTGGATGATGAACAGGACAGAACAAGACAGGTAGATTCTGGTATTCTGATGATATTGAGAGGTATATTGTCATGTCATCTCCAGAAAACTCTTCTGGAATTGTTTTGAAGGGAAATAGCACTCTTTTTTGATTAAGTCGCTGCCTTTGGGTATATGTTTCTACAAGTAAAAACTAACCCTAAGTGCTACATGAATTTACTGTTTCTTTTTTTGAGGACAATTTAGACCTGAGGCAGAAACACTTATCTGAAACACAGGTAGAAATGTGTTAAACATTAGCAAACATCTGATTCCTTCCAGAGATTGATTCTTCATTCACGCATTAAGCCAATTTCTTTGGGGAATCACTATCTTTTGTTGATTTCCCTGGAATCCTGTCTCCATACCATGAAGCCTTTCTCTGTCTTGCTGATATAATATGGATAAGAACTTAGTTCTCCATATTCTTATATGCTTCAATGCCTTTGCTTACACCATCTCAAACTAAATCATATTTAATATATTTTGCTATTTTATGGGTTGAATTTCCTCTCAAGCCCTGAAATCTTCGCCATCAAAGATTTCTTCTACATCCAAGTGATTTGAAACAATGGATGCTTTGCTGCTGTGGTTTTGCTGTCTCCTTGAAAAATTTAAGCAATATAGTGGAGGTCTTACTATTTGCTAGCACTTGATCATGGACAAATTATTTATTAACTAACCTTCCTTCAGTGTTTGCTCAAATATAAAATAGAGATATTAATGAAAATGAAGTTAAATAATCCATGTAAAGAAATTAGTTGAATCTCAGTTAGAATAAGGGCACTATATATATATATATATACATATACACTAATTGAAAATACTAGCGATGTTTTTCCACTTTGCATTCTTAAAAAGAAAAATAAAATCTGCTATTTCCTATTTTCTAGACAACATGACATACATTAATTCATTTCTTCAGCAAATATTTTATGCCAAGTATTGGAAATAGCAGACAAACCTGGCCTCCGCCATCACCATCTTCACATTTGCTTATTATTTTCATATAGAATTCACTAGCCAAATAAATCCTTCAATTACTGGCTTGATATTCTTTCAGGTGTTTTGTGTTTTTCTTATGTCTCTCTTCTTATTTTTATACTGTCTCATTTCAGTCTTCCACATAAATAGTGCACCACTGCTTAATTTAAGTCATTTTTCTAAGCATATGTATATGACTACAAAGTGCATTAAAGATATTTGATTATAGGTAACTGATGATGGGGTGATATTTCATAAATAAAAGATTTGCAATACTGATCTGAAAGATATTGTTTAATATTCATTTTACAAAAACTGAATTTCTAGTGAAATCTTTGACTATTTAATATTCTTATTTGTATTTATTTCTGAAAAAAATTGAAAGTGAATCTTTTTAGAAGCATAGTTTGGGTATTACAGATGAAAGGGATTTCAAAAATGTGAGTGACCTCTTGTCAGCCTAACGCAGGGATGTCCACCAGGACATTGGCCTAGCATACACACTCAGTGCATACACCACTGCGATCCCATGATCTGGTCTCCAACCCATGAGTGCTTCTGCCTTCCATTCCCTTCCCTCCACTGCTTACACAGCTTCTCATACCTTTTATCACAAACCCCACCCCCAAAATATTGTTTACCTCTTACTGCCAAATATCTGCTCCTGTCCTAAAGACACCAGATTTCCCCATTGATAAAAACAAATCTTTATTCTGCTAAAACTTCATTTTTGGCATATATGTTTCCTGTCGCACCCAATGGAAGAACTCTCTATCAGTTCCCTGAAAATGGTATCAGAAAAGAACTAAAAATTCCAAAAGGCATCACAAAATTTGTACCCTAAAAATTATTCTGGTTGAGATGATGAAGGAAGTCCATTTATTAAAAACCTGCAGCATATCACACTATGCTGTATAAATCAACATAATGTGATGTGATTTGACATCAAGTTTAAAAAGTGCCTTTTCTGCTTCTGCTCAGACCATATGTTCAAATTATTAAAAATATCCACAAATGCTTTCTTTCTTTTAAGAAACTCAAACTTGTCTCAAATCATCCTAAGTATTGTTTGACCATAAAACCATTTTCTTCTCTTGACAGTTTATTATCCATTATTTTCCAGGTAATGTGTTAATCTTTGACCAGAAAGCTTTCATAAAATAAACACATATATTCGTCAGAACTAAACTGTCAAAAAGTAAGGTTTTCTTGTATAGTGAAGAAACATAACTTATTTAAAAAATGTTATTAAAGTTTGCTTGTGATATCAGGTGTTCCTTATAGTAATAGCTTCTGAATGTTCTAATTTATATTAAACTTTTACTATCCAAATATGAGTCATTGAATATGTAAATATGGATGCCTGTTCATTGTCACTAATTTTGACCTGAATTCTGTTTACTGAGCAATCTCTAAAAACCTGCTCACCCATGGGTAAATAGAAGCTAAGTTTTCTTTAAAAAAATATTATCCCATGCAATTTATGGGAAAACAGCCAAGTTGGCAAGTTTAAAAGCACACACATACAAATGCTGGAACATCTTGACTGGGTTGATGACATGACAGCATTGTAGTGTACTACCAGCTGGGAGCTGGCTGGGATTCAGAAATGGACTCAAGACAGTGGAAGCGAAATGCAAGAGGAGCCTCCTCTCCACTAGCCTGGCTGCTTTGTTAAAACCAGCAAGACGACCATTTGCTACGCCAGCTTTCTCTCACTCTGCCCATAGCTGATTTCTTGTCGGCACTAGAAAAATGTGACATAAGGGGATAGGATAGCATGTGAAGTGATACTGTGCAATCTGCTCAAGCTGCCATTGCAGTCTCCAGGCCTCTTTCCTACCTTGCTCTAGATCCCCCCTGAGCTGATGCAAGCACAGAGTTCCTATGGTCCTTGGAGGCGGCTCCATCCTTCTAATAAACCAAAGAAGGGAAGGACTGGACAGGGGAGCCACTATAAGTTACTTGATTTACCATCATTTTTTGAAAAGAATGCCCAATGGAATGTAGGTAAAACTTAAAAAAAAAAATAAAATAGAGTTCCACAAAAAATCATTGATGAAGATTTTAGAAGTTCAGTTTTACCATTTTATAAGTTTGCTGTATTTCTGAGTTTTTTTCATCATTTTTAAAGCTGACCCAGAGAATGCTGAAAAAGCAAGGAAAGATCATGCATGTAGTATTTTCAGTCTAACCAGCAGCATGATGCTCTCAAAATCTTGCAAGATAGCCCTTTCCCCCCAGATTTGCAGTTCAATTTTGCAAACACCAGAATTTCCACAGCTTTGATGAAGTTCAAGTAAGCATCCTGCAAACTTCAGTATTTATTTGGACCTGTGCAAAAATTGCACCTTTAAAAAAAATTCACCCAGCACTAATTACCTTAATATTTTAAAATAATAAATACTGATCTGTAAACTTCCCTGGAGAAAAAATCTGAAGTTCCCATAAGAAATAGCTTTTTATTAATATCCTTGAGGATCTTGAAACATTGGGCATTGTTATGTCAGCAAATCTTTGTATCCTGTTTGAGTTGAGAAATTAAGTATTTGGAATTACTGATACAGCAGGGGAATTTCAGAAGTCCTTTTTTGGGAGGCAAGTATAACTGTAATGAAAATTTAAGGGCTTTTTTCCTCTCTTATACTTTCCTTCTCAGCTTATATTGCAGCATCTCTGGTCATTAGGAAAGTGAAAGAAAGTGTGTAAATTTCTTAATAGCTAAATGAAATCTGAAACGGACCTACAAATTTAAAAATCTGTAACCCTAAGCATAAAGAGAAACTAACTACCTTACAATATTCCTTTAGAAATGACAACTGTTTGTCTAGCAAAGATAATAAAGATTGGAAAAGCTTATGCGTTTATTTAATAGCTAAGCATTCCTTTAAAACTTTACTTCTAATTCATTATGCTTGATCAGCCATGGGAAATAAAATGTTGAAATCTCACATGCACTTTTACAAATGTTTGGCATACAGTAACTATTTTATTCAAAACGTTAATTAAAACATATTTTAAAATGTGCAAAGTAAAATGGATTCTAATTGCCTTGGCTTTGAAATAAAGGACTATCCTCAATTTGAAAGTTACTCCTCAAAATAACATCTCTGGGTACCTGTACAAACTATCAGCTCTGTCAGCCTATGCTCAGTTCTCACCTCCCAACTTAGATCTTCTTTTGGTAGTGATTTTCCTGATAGAAACTGTATCTCAGTTAATTTTTCTTTATATTCTATATAATCAATTTCTCTTTTGCTATTTCCATTAATGGCTAGATTTCAATAATTTGGTTTTAATTTCTTAAAATTTCAGGACTCAATATAGAAAATCAGGAAAAATCAATAATCCCATAAAGCTGGCATCTTTATTTAAGAAATGAATAAACTGAGGCTGAAACAGTTTGAATAAATCCAGGAACATTATACAGTTAATAGTCAAATCAAACTGAAAATGTCGTCTCTCTGACTGTAATACATGCACTTATCAGCACTAATTTACCCTTTTCCTTTATTCATCTACTTTCATCTTCATTGGGTTTTATGAAATATATGTACAGATCATAAAAAATGGAAAATATATCTTGTTTAGTCATGAAGCATAGTTTTCACATCTTCTACTAATTTTCTCATCATATATCCAGCCTTACACTGACACACTTCACAGTTGGACCCTGTGATAATGATGACAAATTTATGTGAGAGGTACGAGTTTGCAGTAACAACTCAGATATGTAAAAAGCTTGTTTTATTCATTTTTATATAGTTCAACTTGATTTCTAACATGAACTCCCAACATTTACAATAGTGGAAATTTTATCTACTTCTGATTTCTTGTGGCCTAAGTTAGTAATTTCTCAGTCATACTCTTGTATTCAAAGTGGGGTATGTTCTTGCCAACTGAACTGCACTTTATGACTGTTTTCCAATAGAGGAAAATAAGAAAACAAGGTAACTTCATAGTGAATAAACATTTCAAATACCTGACCATTTGATCAATCAAGGTTATCAACCACAGATGAGTTCTATTGACAGTCATCGTGATATGATGAGAAGGACAACATATCTCTGTGGTATTCATCTCAAAACCCATGATAAATCATCAGATAGACTCAGACCAATAGGCCAGCTCCAAAATACCTGAACCTCACTCCTCAAAATCTGTCAAGTTCAAAAAGAAAGGGGAAACTGAAAAACTGTCATAAATCAGAGGTGACATGACAACTAATTGCAATGTGGTTCTGTGGACAAGATCCTAGAAGAGAAAAAGAACATTCATGAAAAAAGTGCATGACATCAATGCAAAGTTTTTGATTTGGTTGAGAATGTGGTATTCATGCTTAATTCTTCATTTTGACGAATGGACCATGGTTTTATAAGATTTTTATACAAGGGGAAGTTGGGTAGAAGGTATCCGGAAACACTATGTACTTTTTCAATAACTTTTCTGTAAATCAAAAATCATTCCTAAAAATATTTTAAAGTAATTGGACTGCTTACGCCCTTATATTTTCAAAATGCTTTAGCTGAGGTGTAGGAAGAAACTATGAGCCATCCTTAGTAACAACTTATGAAGTGAACACTTGCCACTTACTAAGGGAGAAGGGCAGCCCTACTGGGTAGGCAAGAACACTCCATATCCTTTTTATTTTATCAGTTTATTGTGATGTGTTGTGGTTTCTGAAGATGAACATCTGTGTCTAATTGTCGGGGTGCCCACTGGCCAGGGCGGGCAGCGAGATCCGGGAGGCTGGCGACCCCCGCGCCCCCCGGAGCGGAGGCGCGCACCGGGCCCCTCCGATGGAGGTGCCTCCGGCCCGACCCTGGCGCCCCAGAACAAAGGTGCGCACCCGGCCCCTTCCATAGAGGTGCCTCCGGCCCGAAGAGGTGGCGGCATAGCGGCTGGAGGAGGCAGCTGCTGCACAGCCACAGCGGGGCCTTGGAAAGCACCCGCTGGAGCCATGCTGATGTGGGTTTGCCCACAGACAGGATGTCCGTGTTGGGGCCGGCCCTGAGGCTGCGTGAGGAGGCAGGCCAGCCCAGATCCCCTCCTCACGTCTTGCCCGCCAAGCTGGCCTGTCAGGGTGCCCGGGGCCCCAGCCTAATGCGGAAGTCTTCGCCATTGGCCAAGACTTCTGCATGCTCAGTGCGTGATCACTGAGTGCCTGGGCTCCGTGCAGCTTGCAGTCCACGAGCTAACCTCGTGGACAGCTCCCA
>JAJEJO010049697.1:48017-72222 GCA_020662805.1 Glaucomys volans
AATGCGGAAGTCTTCGCCATTGGCCAAGACTTCTGCATGCTCAGTGCGTGATCACTGAGTGCCTGGGCTCCGTGCAGCTTGCAGTCCACGAGCTAACCTCGTGGACAGCTCCCTGATTGGTTGCTCCTGCACATATATACCCGCTACTTCCCTGGGGGGAGGGAGAAGAAGGAAGATCCTGTAAGGAGATGGCCATCGTGTGAATAAAGCTTCTGACCAGCCTACGTGTCGTGTCTCACTGCGGGCAGGGATTCGCGATATCTAATAATCTCTAAATATTTTTTTAAAAGATATCATGAAGGGAAATCTCAAAAATCATATGGAGATACTTTTTTAATGAGAATGTACTCAAGGGAGTTATGGCAGTTAATGTTATATGCATTTTACCTTACAAATAATTATTTTAAAATTCCCACTTCTGTGCTTTTTTGCAGATAAACAAGTAGGCAATTTTTATTGTATTTAGTAAATTCTAGTGACAGTACAGAATTTTTTATCTATTTTATAGAATCATTACTTTCTATTTTCAGCTTTATTTTAGTTTTTTAAAATAGTCATGAATCCACAAAATAAAATACTTATCAAATAAATTTCTGAACTTACATAAATAGCTCCAATGGGTCTGTGTTAAAATAGATCTTTAGAAAAGACATGGGTAGTATCAAGTGTTAAAGACAACTATCTAAAAATTCCCACTTTAACAATATATTTGAAAAATAGTTGACCTTCAAAGAACCTTCTGCTTTGGAGAGAACATTTTGTAAAGCAATAATTATAAATGTATCGATTTTTAGATAAAGGTGTTCCTAAAAATAACATCACCCATATAAATTTTTAAATTACTATACTTTAAAAATTTGGAATTCTAATAATCTAAGCTGAGTACAAATATTACAAATGAATCCTTGTGAGGGACTTTGAACAGATTTTATAAAAAATATAGCACTTTCTAACTTGAAATAACAACTGATGAATATCACAGAAGCTCAAAACCTAGCCAAATTTGGCAAAATATTAGCATTATTAGTGGGTAAGAGTGAAACATGAATTTAAAGATTTTGCAAATGCAAACAATATACATTCCTTTCACTTAGATCTTTGAATTTTTACCACTTGACTTTGTTGATAATGACAGTCATTAAACCAATAAGCAGAGAGTCTCAGTAAACAGAACTAACAACCAGACCTGCAAATCATTCTAGCAGGAAGTTTTGAAAGAAAGATTTTCATGATGATGATGTACATTTAATCACATCCCAAGCACAAATTTTAATAAAATTTAAAAATTTTGAGCACCACTAATAAAGAGTAGAATAACATTTTGTAAAAAAAGTTTTTATTTCATATTTATCCTATCCATTTTAATTTCATGTTTTTGTGTATGTTATGCAACAAAATCATATTACTATAATAATGCATGACTTCCTTGAGAAAATTTTTCTAAAAGCATATAACTATTCATATATCAAGAAGTGATTGGAAAGGTTATTTCCTAAAAAAAAAAGGGGGCGGGGGTGGAGGGTGAGAACAACTACCATTTGCTCAGCTTGGGTTATGTACTGGAAAGATTGCTTCAAGTTCTGTGCCCTGCTTCCCAACCCTAGGGAGATTCACACTAGAGAGGAGAATATGGACATAGTGAATGCTGCTTAACCTGCTTTTAACTCTTAGTCTTCCACTATTTATCCTGTTTCTTGATGGAAAACAGGAAAAGACTGGCCTCTGTTGTGCTATGTATCCCTTTAAACTTTTCCATCTTACATCACCTCCTGAATTAACAGGTAAAAATCAGAATTGATTATTTACTCTCTTTTCACCTTCCGATTCTTTTAGGGGATAACAGCAGCCCTGTATCTCCAATTTAAATGGAGTGGCCATTGGAAACAACAGAATTTACCTGCTATTATGTATGCTATTTTTTCATCTTATTTGTATTTCAGATAAGAAATAACCACTACAAGATTATGTATGGAGTAAACTATGTCTTGAGGCAGGTATACTTGGATGATTCATGAAGAAATGTATTCCTGCATTTACAGGGCTGCCTCAGCTAACCCCAAGGCATGGAACCAAAGGGCAGCCAGACATCAGGGTATTGTGAACTGGAGTAAGTGTTCTTTAATACAAAAGAAAATCATCATGCAAGCTGCACGTGCCAATGTGGCACAGATTTTAAAGAATGAACCCTCAGGCCCTGAAAAAAATTAATGAGTTCTGCCTCTCCTCTCTGTGACCTTTTAGTTAGGTTTTCATGGGAATTTGTTTTCTTTGCTTTAGTCGGAGCTGTTCTGAAGAGAGTCACAGTGGGATAGTGAATCTGCAAAAGTACTCTTGTGGCACAGATTCTGCAATCTACCACTGAGTTGCTATCTCTTGAGTAATTGAAGGTCCTGAACTAGGCAAATTCACATAGAAATCAAATATTGTCTTAAAAACTCCAATGAACAGTTCCTCCTAGTCCTTTTCTTCTTTGAAGGTATATTTTTCTACAAGTCTATTCCACATATTATTGATACTTTCCCCATCTTTCAAAATCCATTTTCATTAAAAGTTATATTAATCACTCATCATATCCCAAGACAGTAGAAGACAAAACAGCAGCAGTGGACCTACTGTTCAAAACTTGGCCTAAAAATTGGACATTGGCACTTAAGATATTTTGTGCCAGATCCTCTTTTTGTATAACAGGTTATAATGTGTGCCTCGATTCAGAAACATCTTGTGTTCTGCCCTCTGCTCTGTACCCTCACCCTGCCCCTCAGCAGGTGAACTTTGAGTTGAAATTCACCCCTTCCCACTTCCACACTGGAAGTGCGATGATCTGTTTCTTGGCTAGGTGCATTTGCCCAAAGACTGGCTCCTGGTTAAATACTAATGTAGGAGTAAGTGAATAGACTTGATTCTTCCCACACAGTTGGGCAGGCTTGGAAACCTAATTTGCCCAATTAACATGAAAAGAACATATTTTTGTCAATTTGTATGACTTGTGGGTATGATACTTAGTCAGATCCCAGGGTTATGCAGAGATTTTCAATTAGTTATGGTAATATTAAAAATATTTAATATTTTCTAAATTCTTTGCTTCATAGCACTGCATTTCATGCAACAAAACCCTTAGAACTACCAGGAACTTTGGAATTAAGTTGGTTTAATGAACCCAACACCATAATAAACCACAGTTTTTACAATATAGAGAGGTATAGGAAAACTAAGAAACATATTTTCTATTTTTTGTCTATTTTTCATGAAATTATTCTGTTTGCATTAACTTGACTTACCAACAATTCTTCTATTTTTTCAAGGATTTAGAAAATAGAAAACCATAATATGAATTAGAAATAGTGAAGAGAAAAAGCAAAATTTGCAATATAAATTTTAGATTTAAAAGTACTATATATGTATACACATGCTTGGTGCAAATTATACTTTTTAAGCTAGAAAGGTAAACTTGTTTGATATAATTGTGTGTGTGTGTGTGTGTGTGAGAGAGAGAGAGAGAGAGAGAGAGAGAGAAAGGGAGAGAGAGAGAGAGAAAGGGAGAGAGAGAGAGAGAGAGAGAGAGAGATACTGATGTTTGAACCCAGGTTTCCTCTACCACTAAGCTAAACGCCAGCCCCTTTTGAAAAAAAAAATTTTTGTTTTGAGAAAGATCTCCCTAACTTTCCCAAGCTGTCCTCAAATTTATAATCTTCCTGCCTCAGTCTCCCCAGTTGCTGGGATTACAGTTGTGCAAAACTGCGCCTGGCTGTTTTATATAAATTGAAAGCCTTATATAAATTTGAAGAAGTCTATCTTCAATACTATATTGATAAACATTCTCTAATGCCTCTTAATTCTTCAGAAATATACACTTGAATAGTATTGATATCTTATTTTGTCCAACAAGGTAAGTGTAGGTATAAGATATTAGAAGTCAGGTCTCAAGTTTCTACTTATCATTGATAATCATTGCATACTAAGTGGACTTGGAAGACAGATAGTGTCTTTCTCAGGAGCAAAGGGTAGATTGTATACCATACCGTTTAATAAAGCTGATGTCTTACTCTGGGGTAAAGATCAGCCAGGCTTATTGACCAGTACACAAGACTCTGTTTCCTATACTGTGAGTTTCTTTTCCTATAACAGGACCCAGTTTGTGTTCAGACATTACCTGACCCTTTCTGCACTGCCCTGTGGCAACTGGGCTTCAGGGAACCAATCCTACCACTCTGGCTCCTGCTGTTGATGCAAATGATTGGTTGTTTATTTCTCTTACAGGAGTCTGATGTCTCTACAATGAGAGATGAAAGTCACAAATTAAGTCTCAGGCGGCAAGTAGGTGAAATTTCAGGTGCTTTACAGATCCTGACATAGTAGTACGGATTCATTTTTATTGCTATGTAACATTATCAAAATTTATCAACTTATGGAAAGTCCCATTTGTTACCTTACAGTTCTTTAGACCTCAAGTTCAGATCATGTGGTTGAGGCTAGGTCTCTACTCAGATTTTTTAAGGCAAAAATCAAGGTACCAATCAAGATTTGCTAATTTCTGGAGTGTCTGCATTTCTAAGCTTTTTACTTTCTGGTCAAAACTAATTTCTTGCTGCTATAAAATTTAGTTCCTTATTTACTTGCTAGGGACTGCTCTCTGTCCCCAGTGCTACCCGCATCCCTTGCTACATGACCTCACCCATCTTCAAAGCCAGAACAGAGAATATACCTCAACTTGAATATTTGTTACCTTTGAATCTTTGATTTCCTCTGCCTCTGACCTTTAGTTTCAGATTTAAAAGACTTAGATAATTTGGTCAGGTTCACTCAGATATCCCTAGTTTAAGATCAACTAATTTGAGACATTGATTACATCTGAAAAATGTCATATTTATGGATTCCACTAAAGATCAAGACGAAAAGAGGATAAAAGGATGGGGTCCATGGAGGTCATGCTAGAATTCTGCTTGTCTTTGAGTTCCAATATCTGTCATTCATGACCTACTTTTTCACGCAACCTGTTAAAACTGCATAGTGAAATAAGTTCCTAAAATGACACTATCTCTTTTTTTTGGAGGGTGGGTACCAGGGATTGAACTCAGGGGCTCTCAGCCCCTAAGCCACATTCCCAGCCCTATTTTGTATTTTATTCAGACACAAGTTTCACTGAGTTTTGTTCGGCACTTCACCATTGCTGAGGCTGGCTTTGAACTCATGATCCTCCTGCCTCAGCCTCCTGAGTCACTGGGATTGCAGGGATGTACCACCACACCTGGCCTAAAATGACACTATCTTGAGATAAAAAAAATGAGTCAACTAATAAAAGTACCTATTACATTCAATACTATTAGATGTATTTGATAATTATTTTAGAAAGGAATGCTGTGTACTATAACAAATAACATCCTCAACAATATTCCTACCAGAGACACACACCATGATAGGATCCCTAGGTAGGTTTCTTAGAGTATTCTTCAGCATAGACAGATGGAAATACACCAAAACACAGTTCAGCAAAAGGAATCATATAAAGCTTTCTTTTAAAAAATTGGCATGTACTATGATTTAGCAGTTAGTCTTAACAAAAAGGCAAATATCAGACATTAAAGTATTGGTAGTAAGTCAATTAAGTGAAATTACATCAATGACCAGGAAAAGAATATAACAGGGAAGATAATACACAGTGGTGGCATCTGAGGATGACTAGTAAGATCACAATTTGCCTAATGACATTTAATGAAACATTTTAAAAATATCACTCCTGAACAACAAAGCACATATTCAGACTACAGTAAGGACATTCTGACTTGTGACCTTTATATCTTCACATCATTCATTGATCTCCTATATTGTCATCTTATTTGAAGTTTAGATTATACTTGTCAATGAGTTCTAGATCATATATCTTGCAATTCTTTTAATGGGTAGTTATGAAGGAAAAGTCAGATAAGGCTTATATGATAAAGATTATTATTAATGTTCAATTTTTGATGTTCTTTTGTGATATTACTGTTAGAAATCTTGTCAATGATTCTATAATATCTTAATTTTAAAATGTTGAGATACTGACAAACCACCTGTTTTTCAAATATTATTATGCCATTTATTTGCCCCTAAGCAAGTTGCTTAAGCAATATTTAGACTTCCACATTTAAATTTAACTTGTAGTTGCATATCATAGTTATAAGTTTGTATTGAGTAGAGTTCTTAAGAAATGAAGATCCAACAGATTCAAATAAACCTCACTTTGAGAGTGTAGAAACACAAATGTATTATATATCTGTGCAACTCCTCTGAGTTTCTGTTACATTACTGTTACTGGTATATCTAACTACCACCTGAAATCTCCTTTTACCATTTTACGAACACCTCAAATTTAGGAAGGATAAATAGAACATTTCATTATACCCTCTAATCCCATGTCATAGTGTTTCCTAATTTAATAAAAAGCACCTTAGCTATCAACTGTGTCTCTCTTTCTTATCTCATAAAGTTTGCTTTGATGATTTCACCTCCAAAACACAGCCCAATTTAATATACATAACTCCATCTCCAAAGCCATCATCTTTGTTCAGGTCAGAATCATATTTCACTTTAAATTGTACAACACTCTTAAATTTTTCTCCTGTTTCCGTAAGGCATTGTGTTTTCCCTTCCAGAAATTCTTGATTTATTCCTTCCATTCATCAAATCTAGCAAGAGTGATCTTTCTCTGCATAATCAGGATCATCGTTTTACTTCAATCCCTAATGGCTTCTAGACCTCAGGGTTCTTTCATCTATTTGTTCCTTCTGCCTGGGATATCTTTCCTTGGTGATCCTCCTGGCTGTCTATTTCTTTCAGGCCGTATTCATAGCTCCTTCTTAGTGAGACTTTCTACACCATCCAATTCAAAAAAATGATTCCTCCCTATCCCCATTTCTTATTTTCCTTGGCATTTCTATGTAACACACTACATCTTCTTCCTGTTTCCTTTGGTCTTTGTTTATCACTTCTTCATGAGTATAAATTCAGTGATGATGATTTTGTCTATTTTATCTCTTGGTAGAATAGTCTTCCTTCATCTTGATACGGTAGGTTCAGTTTAATACTAAGCTTAAGCATAACATGTCCCAAGATATATCATTCTTGAATATCCACCAAAAGTCAATTCACTTGAATGTAGCTATCGTAACCATTTTTTTAAAAAAATCTTGTCACAGCTTAAAATCATTTCCCTGGGCTGGGATTGTGGCTCAGGGGTAGAGCACTCATGTGGTATATGTGAGGCATGGGTTCAAGCCTTAGCACCACATAAAAATAAATAAATAAGGTAAAGGTATTGTGTCCATCTAAGACTGAAAAATTCTCTTAAAAAAACATTTCCATTAGCTTTATGACCCTAGTTCTTTGACTCAAATGACTATATGAATAAATGGATAAAAAAATAAATCAAGCTTAGAATATAAATCATGACTAAGTGAAGATGAATTAGGAGAAAATTTGTGTCTATGAAGAAATTTGATAAAATATATATATTTACCAAAATCCATTTATTGACTTGGTTTTTCTAGTAATAGTAAATTAGTGTCTTAACAATTGACCTTATACATAAAGATCATGTATTGTGATTCTTTGAATAAGACTCAGAATTAAATTCCCATTCTAATTCTTATTAGCTATGCAGCCATGGACAAGTCACTGAACATTAATTTCTTTATTAATATAGTTGGGATAATTATGCTTTCATTATAAGTTCATATGTAGTAACATTCAATTAATACCTTTGTTTTTGTTGTTAATAGTGTAAAAGGAAATGCTCATAGAAGTTGGTGAAAGCTCTTTTGAATAAGAAATGAAGCACATGCTCACACTGCACTAAGTACCCTGGAGGTAGATAAGTTACAAAGATTAGAGTTTGCATAATTGGTGTAACTCATAGTTTGCATTAACCTTATGAAGGGCAGCCATTTTTCATAGGTGTTGAGAATGATGTTAAAGAATACCAAACCCTAAGCCCTAACAATCATGAAAGTTAGCATGGATTATTAAGCTAATTAAAACACTGGGGCTCTGGAGACTTGAATTTTAATACACATTTTCCCACTAAGTTATGATGTAACCCTAGGCAAGAGAGCAAGCCTTTTTATTCTTTGTTTTCTTCATCTGTGAAGTGAACATTACCTTCCAGAGGTGGTGGTACTGCATAGCAATGAACTGATGTGAAGTATATTGTAAAAGTGGCATCCTTATGATAATTGTAAATGAATAAAATGAAAGGGAATGTAACGTGGTTTAAAGGAACCTACAGATAGACTGCATTTTACCTCTTCAATTAGTTTACTGTTCACAGAGGGAACAGGATCATTCTGGTTTTTGTTATTTGGTTTACTCCTTCCCCCACACTCCTTCAAATAGCAATTAGAAGTAAAGGCTTAACCTGTTCAGAATATCCCAATAACCTAAAGACTAGAAACAATTTATGGCCAGCAAATGTTAATTAATATCAGGTCTTCATCAAATTTACCTTAAAATGCAAGGTACACAGAGTTACCTCTACCAGAGCACTCAGATTTATTGCTCTTTAATTAAAGCTCTGATGTCTATTGCCACTGCTTCTCTTGACTGAGTCCCCCAAGAAGCATAATTAGGAAGTAAGATTATGGTACCAGATGATGAACGATTGTGGCACTCCCTGTACCAAGTGTTGTACTGGAATATAAAATGGATGGATGTCATCATAGTGTAAAATATGGGCTTGAGTTTAAGATAAATTAGCCTACCCTTTACACATTGCAAAATTAATTTATTTTACCTGCCAAATTACTGTACCTTTATTAAATTGTTCAGGTAATGCATTTTATTATTAAGGAGAACCTTTCTGTGTGATGGTAAGGTGATTCTTGATTGTTTTGTTTGCTTGTTATTTGTAACTTTAATTCCTTCCCTGAGATGTTGCAAATTTGCTAGCAATAATGAAGGACTAAGTACAGGAATTCAGAAAGTTCTAAATCAAAATGCTACTAGTTGTTTACAGGAAAAATTTTTGCATTTAAACAACTATCACAAAAATATTTTTTCTTCTCTTTAGAGAATCAGTTTTATAGAAAGCCCAAACCATGCAAGGGAATCTAGATTCAGCACTCATTACTCCAAAAGGATACATATCTCTCAAGTGAACTAAATTTCCCTTTACTGTTTATTCACCCTTAGATGGTTTATTGCTATCCGCTGTCAGCTGAGCATACTTCTTACATAGTATATGGCCTTTTTTTTTTTTTTACAGTCATTGTAAATAGAGGGAAAAAAAGTTATAAAACCTCACATGAGAATATCTGGTAGCCACAAACTACTTTTGACCCTCACCACACCAATTTTCTGTGAAAAGAAAGTTCAGAATTGTTTACAAAAATCTAATAAACTTCTTAATGCAAAATAATCAGTTTATTGTACTAAAACAGATTTTATTCCTGTTTATCAAGCATGAATACAAATTCAGTAAGAAGTGATCATAAATGAATTGTTTATGCTGAAGTAAATTGTGACATTGTTAAAATTACCATATAATATCTAAAGTCATTATATAAACCTATACTGTTCCAATATTTCCTGTGCTCCATCAGAAAAGACAACCTCAAGTACTTGTGTATCCCCCTAAAATTATTTGTTTTGCAGTTCTAGCAGAGCTCGTAAGACTATCAGGAATCCTGACGTGAAGGGTGGGTGAATGCATTAAACCTCTTATTAGGGTATTCCAGAAATTGCTGGTTTCATTTGCTCCTTCAATAAACTAATCCATAAGTTGATGTCGACTTTATTTGACCTTCATGCAAGTGTCACACTTTGAGTATGGAATGTGGGATGACTGACTCTGTAAATGTTTTGTTTGAAAATACAGTCCAATAACATTGATTTACAGTGATGTCTAGTCACAAAACCCTTATGAATACAACATTCAAAACAAATAGGACGGTGACAATACATCATTCTGGGGAAGGGGAACAGCTCGGCAATATGAATCACAGACATACATAACTGGTGTCGCTTAAATCACATTAATATTAAGGAATGTAGTTTATAGAATTACTCAGTATGCAAATACCACCTTTCAGCTTCATAGGGCATACCGAGTCAACATGGGAGGCAACACAGCAAAGATTTCAAACATAAAGAAATGATTATTGACTTTTAACCCTATGTTAAAAGTAGCAATAATCTCTGTAAGAATAATAATACATACCTAAACTTGCTAGTAACAACATAATCAATAAGGGAGTCATTTCAGAGTCCTCATCAGCTTTTGAAGCTAGTTATTTATTATTTTTTATGATGGAGGGTTTATATTGGCAACATCCAAGATCTGTTCTGGCTCAAATACATGATTCTTTACAGATTTCTCAAAGGAATGTGAAATATATCTGTAATGATGTACTTATGCTTAAGTAAATAACAGAATTTTTGCTGTTAAAATCTGGCTTACAACCTCTCGGTTCCTCTGGAGAATAAAGAAAGAATCTTGATAATTGATGAACAGCGCTCAACAACATGCAGCAAGAATGGACGGGAAAAAGAAAAGAACTGATGTTACACAGACATTAGGAGGCAGTTTAAAGCAGCTTGTTAGTTGAATTGAGCAATGGGGAAACTTATAGTTTAACAGCTTTGTTAGCAGGTGTTCCTGTTGTGGTGGTGAAGTGCACATGTTTTACTTGATAATGGTGATAATACATTGAGTTATCCAAAACTGTCTGTAAAAACTCAGGCAATAAAAGCACATTATGGTTTCCTTTTTACTTGAATGTTGCTTTAAACCATGCACCCCCAAATCTGTCTGCTTTTGAAAATGTCTTATTTAGGCCAGAGGAAAAATGGTAATTCTGAAAGTGGATTTGACATAGCCTTATATACTTTGTTAAAGCCATTATCTGGAAGTCTATTTTTTAATCAATTTTTCTACAGGTGATTAGCAATGTAAAAGATAATCACATACACACCTACATACACATGTTAGTATGTGTATATATGTGTGTTATATGTACATATCTATTAGTATCTACATTTAGAGAATTTATAAATAAAACACATACTGCTTTTTTCCTATAAGATTTTCAAAGAATACACATTATTCTCTGGTCATACATTTTAAAACTTAGAATATTTATAGATTCAAAAAACCTTAGCCTCAGGGTAAGTGATATCAGCTCACTACATGAAAAAAATAATGACAGTTAAGTATGATTATTTTAGTTAGGTGACAGAAGAACTTTTTGTTTTTTTGTCGTGGTTTAGATTTTATTTACCATGTAGGAATTATAAAAAATGGGAGATTATAAATAGAAATATACACAGAAAAAATTTTAAATAAGCAAAACAGTAATGAAACCAGTGCTATCAATAGCTCTAGTCCTCCCTGTGATCCCTTCCAGAGTTTTACTTTAGACTCAGGTAAATGAATAGGCTTCCAACCCAAGTTGCTCTTAATTAGAAGAACTTCTGTCAATATCATCTCAGTGGTCAGTCGTTCATTCAACATTTATTCATTTTCCAAAAAAGCACCATGTTCAATACAGAAACTACACAAATGAAGAGAGGACCTGACCTCTAGGGACTAAGTGTCCAGTGGAGATACAGACATACAAGAAAAAAAAAAAATTCAGACAATTGTTATGGAAGAGCTGTGAACAAGGTGATAGCAGAGCACAGAGCAGGGAACACAATGCCCTGCCTGAAGGTATCAGTCAATAGTCTGAAGATTGCACTTGCCTAAGATTAGTAAATACCAATTTCTTTGGGGACTGAGGGCATGCACAACAGAGTTGGAAGGACAGACTTTATTTAAATCATTATTCAGAATTCATATACCCAGTGAAGTCCATTTTCTTTTGTAACTAAAAAGTTGTGATCCCTTTTTGGGTATCATCTCATGAATGTATCACCAAACTTGAGGTCAAGTCTATGAATATATGCATTAAATAAGGAAGACTTAGGAGTCTTATAAACAACAATGAGATTAGTCATAACAATTTGCCAGAAATGGGATAATGGTTGAATTTTCTGCAACTATTTCCATAATCAATGCATGTTTTAATATAAATTTGTTCCAAATGGTATATTAAAATGTGGAGTTCGAAATAATTTCACTGCAAATTTTCCCATTGTATATTTAAGTTTACTCAATTCATTTTTATTGCCTAACTTGGCCTCAAACTAGAATCATTTCTGTCACCAACTATAGGACAGTAGCATTTAAAATATCCTGAAAAAATATTTGTTATATAATATGCAGTGATACAAATGAGGACAAGAGATTACACAATCAACTCTCAAAAGAGATAACATAAAAATTTTAAAATTATTATGAATCAAAGAAGTTAATGTTTAAAAAACAATGAACCTTCATTTTTGTCTTGCAACACATACTTCTTATGTAAAGGCCAGTAAAATTGACGTTCTATTATACTGCCCCTACTAGAGTAGCTCTTTTGTGAAGTACTTCAGAAAAGTACAGAACCTTAAAATGTCCATAGTTTTAATTCAATATTTCAATTTTTAAGAGTTTCTACAGCAAATAATCTGTACACTGTAAGAATTACTTTATGCATTATTAACAAAAGAAAAAATTAAATTCAGATAAAAAACATCAACATTTGATGAAGTTTATTCCTTCTACTCTTACTAATGTAATCAGGGCTGTCGTGTAAGGAAATCTAATTGTTTTATATAGATTTTATCATTTGATGAAGGCAAAAATTCCACTATGTTAATTTTTTATGATTCTGACCTTACAGATGGGAAAACAGGTTTAGAGAGGAGGAATTACTCAATCAACGTAATAAAAAAATAGTAAGTGGAGCAACCAATATACAAATCAACTATCTGTGACTCAGAGGTTACCCTTGAAAGCCCAGGGCCATAATGCATACTAATAGTTAATAATCATAGAGATGTCATTTTCTGACTTCATGAATTACAATACCAAGCTTTAGGGAGATGGTGGGCTCATAGTCACAAAATTGGTAATAAAGCCTCATATTTTACAGCTCTAGGGCCAAATTTTTAAAGCTTGATCTTTTGTTTTCTTTAAAGATGAGGCCTATAGAATTTAGTGCTCCTGAATATTCTAATTTCATACATGCCAGAGCCAGATTCTGCTTTGATTAAATGAGATCAAATGTGATCTAACACATTCACGGAGAGTTGAGAAAATCAATAATTTAGAAAATCATTCGGTAAATAATTATTACATCTATTCAGTCAGTCGTGTGAATATGAAGGTTGTGATACAGCATGGCCAATCTTATAATGAAAACCAAATGCAGTAAAACGATTATTGATATGTAAAATAAATATGTGATGGTAACTGTGCAGAGAAAGTAATTAGACTTGATACTAATTAATATGAATTTTAATGCTATGATACTATAACAATGGAATGATGGGTGGGGATTTCTTATTTTTAATTTTCTCTCTGTTAACATTTTGAAAACTTAAAAAACGAAAATGGAGGAATACATAAATTAAAGAATGGATAAAATCAAAATATCAGATATGAAGTGAACAGTTGATCTTTTCCTACCTACAATATACAATGCTTTTATGTTAAGTTTTTACAAATACTCTTATAAGACAGAGGTAAAGCAAATTGCTCAATTACAGTTTATCAAATCTTATATATTTTATTTTGCATTTCTCAAATACTTTTAGAGACAGTGTGATTTAGAGGGCTATTCTGAAATATTTTAACTACTATTCGACAAAAATAGTTTTTAATATTTGTAAGAGTCAATATATATATTAATAAACACATAAACTGACTGCACAGCACAACCTCTTTGTCCACATGGGACATATTCCAAATGCTTAATGGAAGCTTGAAACTACAGAGCATACTGAACCATGTACAGATGCTGCTCAATGTAACATAGGGTTACTTCCCAAAAGAGTAAAAAGTCATTAATTCAAATCATCTATACAAGCTGTTTTTTCCTACCCATATATGCCTGTGATATAATTTAATTTATAAATAAGGGACCAAAACAGCATAGCCCACTTACTAATACTAAAATGGAACAAATATATTCAATACAATAATAAATATTATTTAAAACTTATAGGTTGCTTATTCCTGGAATTTTCAACTTACTATTTTTTTATCCATTCTAATTAGTTATAGATGACAGCAGAATGCATTTTGACTCATTGTACACAAATGGAGCACAGCTTTTAATTTCTCTGGTTGTATACAATGCACAGTCACAGCATTCCAGCAGTCATGCATGTACAGAGGGTAATGATGTCCATCTCACTCCACCATCTTTCCCACCTCATACCCCTTCCTCTCCAGTCACTTCCCTCTGCCCAATCTAAAGCTCCTCCATTCTGCCTTTGCCGACTTCCTCCCATTTTGGATCAGCATCCACATATCAGAGAAAACATTCGACGGTTGGTTTTTTGGGGATTGGCTTATTTACTAAGCATGATATTCTCCAACTCCATCCATTTGCCTGCAAATGCCAAAATTTCATTCTTCTTTGTTGTGTGCATATGTCACATTTTCTTTATCCATCCATCTGTTGAAAAGCATCTAGGTTGGTTCCATGGTTTAGCCATTGTGAATTGAGCTGCTGTAAACATAGATGTGGCTGCATCACTGTAGTATGCTGATTTTAAGTCCTTTGTGTATAGTAGACCAAGGAGTAGAATAGCTGGGTCAAATGGTGGTTCCACTGAAGTTTTCTAGAGAATCTCCATACTGCTTTCCAGAGTGGTTTCACCAATTTGTAGTCCCACCAGCAATGTATGAGTATACCTCTTACTCCACATCCTCGCCAACACTTGTTGTTTGAATTCTGATAATTGTCATTCTGATTGGAGATGAAATTTCAGTGTAGGTTTGAATTGCATTTCTCTAATTACTGTTGAACATTTTTTCATATACTTATTGATCTATTGTTTATCTGTGAAGTATCTGTTCAGTTTCTTTGCCCATTTTTTGATTGGGTTATTTGTAATTTTGGTGTTAAGATTTTTAGTGCTCTACCTGATGTGGAAAAGATTTTCTCCCATTCTGTAGGGTATCTCTTCACAGTATTGATTGTTTTCTTTGCTGAGAAGAAGTTTTCTAGTTTGAATTCATACCATTTATTGATTCTTGATTTATTTCTTGTGCTTTAGGATTCTTGTTAAGGAAGTCAGGTCCTAAGACAACATGAAAAAGTTTTGGGCTTACTTTTTCTTAATAGGAGCTGGGTCTTTGATCAAATTATTAGGTCTTGATCCACTTTGAATTGATTTTTGTGCAGGAGGAGACATAGGGGTTTAATTTCATTTTGCTGCATGTGGATTTCCAGTTTTCCCAGCACCATTTGTTGAAGAGGCTATCTTTTCTCCAATGCATGTTTTTGGCACCTTTGTCTAGTATGAGGTAACTATATTTATGTGGATTTGTCTCTGTGTCCTCTATTCTATACATTGATGTACATGTCTATTTGGTGATAATGCCTCCTGCTTCACTCTTCTTGCTAAGGATATTCTGGTTCTTTTATTTTTCCAATTGAATTTCATGATTGCTTTTCCTAGTTCTATGAAAAATGTCATTGGGATTTTAATAGGAATCATATTAAATCTACATAAGTTTTGGTATTATGGCCATTTTGACAATATTAATTCTGCCTAACAAAAACCTTGGAAGATCTTTTCGTCTTCTAAGGTCTTTAATTTCTTTCTTTAAGGCTCTGTTGTTTTCATTGTAGAGGTCTTTCACCTCTTTTGTTAGACTGATTCTTAAGTATTTTAGTTTTATTTAGAAGATAGAGGCTATTGTGAATGGGGTAGTTTTCCTAATTTTTCTTTCAAAGGATTCATCACTGATATATAGAAATACATTTGATTTATGGGTGTTGATTTTATATCCCACTACTTTGCTGGATTCATTTATTAGTTCTGTAGTTTTCTGGTGGAATTTTTTGGATCTTTTAAATACAGAGTCATGGAATCAGCAAATAATGATAGTTTGAGTTCTTTTTACCTATTAGTATCCCTTTAATTTCTTTCTTCTGTCTAATTGCTCTGGCTAGAGTTTCAAGGACAGTGTTGCATAAAAGTGGTGAAAGTGAGCATCCTTGTCTTGTTCTTATTTTTAGAGGGAATGCTTTTAGTTTTATCCATTTAGAATGATGTTGTCCTTTGATTTAGCATAGATAGATTTTAAAATGTTGACATATGTTCCTACTATCCCTAGTTTTTCTAGGATTTTGAACTGAAGGGGTGCTGTATTTTGTTAAACGTTTTTTCTGCATCCGTTGAAATGATCGTATGATTGTTATGTTTAACTCTATTGATGCGATGAATTCTGCTTATTGATTTCTGTTTTGAACCAAACTTGCATTCCTGGGATGAACCCCATTTGATCACAGCACACTATCTTTTTAATATGTTTTTAATGCAATTTGCCTGAATCATATTAAGAATTTTTGTATGTATGTTTATCAGAGATATTGGTCTGAAATTTCCTTTCTTTGATATGTCTTTGTCTGGTTTTGCTCTCAGGGTGATACTAGCCTCATATAATGAGTTTGAAGGAGTTCCTTCCTTTTCTATTTCATGGAATAATTTGAAGAGTACTGGTATTAGTTCTTCTTTGAAGGTCTGTAGAATTCAGCTGAGAATCTGTCTGGTCCTGGGCTTTTCTAGTTGGTAGGTTTTTGATGGTGTCTTCTATTTCATTGCTTGAAATTGATCTGTTTAAATTGTGTATGTCCTCCTGATTCACCTTGTGTAGTTCATATGTCTTGAGAAATTTGTCAATTTTTCAACATTATCTATTTTATTTGCATGTACATTTTCAAAATATTTTCTAAGTGTCTTCTGTATTTCAAAGTGTCCATGATGTTTCCTTTTTCATCATGAATTTTAGTAATTACAGTTTTAGTGTGGGTAACGGTTGATAATTTTAATTTATTTTTTCAAAATGCCAACTTCTTGTTTTGTCAATTTTTTTAATTTTTACTTTTATAGACTGCGTTTTGATTCATTGCACACAAACGGGATATAACTTTTCATTTCTATGGTTGTACACAATGTAGTTTCACAATATTCATGTAATCATACATGTACATGGGATAATAATGTGTCTCTTAGTCTACTACATTTCCTTGCCCCACCCCTCCTGCCCCATTTTCCTCTATACCAAAGTTCTTCCATTTTTCCCTTGCCCACCCCCACCACCTGACCACCCCACCCCCTGTTATATGTAGCATCATTCACTTTTCAGAGAAAATATTCAACATTTGGTTTTTTGGGCTTGGCATATTTCACTCAGCATGATATTCTCCAACTCCATCCATTTACCTGCAAATGTCATAATTTTATTCTTCTTTATGGCTGAGTAATATTCCATTGTATACATACACCACAGTTTCTTTATCCATTCCTCAGTAGAAGGGCATCTAGGTTGACTCCAAAATCTAGCTATTGTGAATTGAGCAGTTATGAACATTAATGTGGCTGCATCACTGTAGTACGCTCATTGTAAGTCCTTTGGGTATAAACCAAGGAGTGGGATAGCTGTGTCAAATGGTGGGTCCATTCCAAGTTTGGATTCTGTTTTGGAGATTAGTGCTCTGTCTGAAGTGTGTGCAGAAACAATTTTCTCCCACTCTGTAGGCTCTCCATACTGCTTTCCAGAGTGGCTGCACCAATTTGCAACTCCACAAGCAATACATGAGTATGCCTTTTCCCCACATCCACACCAACACTTATTATTGCTTGGGTTCTTTATAAAAGCCATTCTAATTGAAGTTAGATGAAATCTTAGGGTAGTTATTAATTTGCATTTCTCTAATTACTAGAGGTGATGATCACTTTTTCATACATTTCATGTATTTCATATATTTGTTAATCACCTGTATATCTTCTGTGAAGTGTCTGCCCAGTTTCTTAGCTCATTTATTGATTGGGTTTTTTTTGTATTTTTCGTGTAAAGCTTAAGTTCTTTGTAAATTTTGGAGATTAGTGCTCTGTCTGAAGTGTGTGTGGAAACAATTTTCTCCCACTCTGTAGGCTCTCTTTTCACATTATTGATGATTTCCTTTGCTGAAAGAAAGGTTTTTTAGTTTGAATCCATCCCATTTATTGATTCTTGCTTTTATTTCTTATGCTCTGGGAGTCTTGTGAAAAAGTCTGGTCCTAAGCCAACATGATGAAGATTTGTGCCTACTTTTACTTCGATTTGGTGAAGGGTCTTAGGTCTAATTCCTAGGTCTTGATCCATTTTGAGTTGAGTTTTGTGCAGGGTGAGAGATAGGGGTTTAATTTCATTTTACTGCCAGCACAATGTGTTGAAGAGGCTATCTTTTCTCCATTGTATGTTTTTGAATTGTTTCCTTTCTTTCAGTTTCATTGATTTCAGGTCTGATTTTAATTATTGATTGTCTTCTAAAAACTGCTTTTCATGTTGATTTGTCCTTTTTCTAGGGTTGTGAGATGTAATGTTAGGTCATCTACTTGTTGATTTTTTTTATGAATGAGCTCAATGCAATGAACTTTCCTTTTAGCTCTGCCTTCCTAGAGTCCCAGAGATTTTGCTGTGTTGTATTGGTGTTCTCGTTTACCTGCAATAATTTTTTTTATCTCCTCCCTGATATCTTCTTCTATTCATTCATCATTTTATAGCATATTATTTCATCTCCAGGTGTTGGAGTGGCTTCTATTTTTTATTTTATCATTAATTTCTAAATTTATTGGGGCTGGGGATATAGCTCAATTGGTAGAGTGCTTCCTTCGCAAGCACAAGGCCCCGGGTTCAATCCCCAGCACCGCAAAAAATAAAATAAAAATAAATAAAAATAAATTTATTCCATTATGGTCTGACAGAATGCAGGTTAATATCTCTATTTTTTTGGTATTTGCTTAGAGTTGCTTTGTGGCATAACATATGCACTATTTTAGAGAAGGATCCATGTGCTGCTGAGAAGAAAGTGTATTCACTCATTGATGAATGAAATATTCTACATATGTCTGTTAAGTCTAAATTATTAATTGTATTTTTTTAGTTTCATAGATTTTCTGTTTAGTTTTTGTTTGGAATATCTATTCAGTGGTGATAGAGGTGTGCCACCATCACCCAGTATTATTGTATTGTGGTCTATTTGATTCTTGAAACTGAGAAGGGTTTGTTTGATATCCGTAGATGCTCCTTTAGGCATAAATATTTTTGATTGTTATTTCTTGTTGATGCAGCACTCCCTTAAGCAGTATGAAATGTCCTTATTTATCCTTTCTGAATAACTTTGGCTTGAAGTCCCCTTTATCTGATATGAGGATGGAAACCTTTGCTTGGTTACATAATCCATGTAAGTGATATGATTTTTCCCATTCTTTTACCTTCAGTCTTTTCATATCTTTTCTTATGAGGTAATTAATTCTCTTAAAGGCAGAATATCTTCTTTTAAATCCAATCTGTCAATCTATATTTTTTACTGATGAATTTGGGCCATTAAACCCATTTGGGTTATTATTGAGATATGATTTGTATTCCTGGTCATTTTGGTTTATTTTTCATTGTTTCACCTGACTTGGTTTCTCCTTTGATTGGCTTTTCCTTTAGTGTAGTTCTTCCCTTTGCTGAATTTCATTGTTGTTTTTAATTTCCTCCTCATAGAATATTTTGCTGAGAATGCTCTGTAGTGCAGGCTTTCTAGTCGTAGATACTTTTAACTTTTGTTTATCATGGAAGATTTTTATCTTATCATCAAATCTGAAGCTTAATTTGTTGGATATAAGATTCTTGGTTGGCATCCACTTTCTTTCAGAGGTGGTGTGTGTTATTCCATGATCTCCTGGCTTTTAGGGTCTGGGTTGAAAAATCTGCTGGGATCTGTATTGGTTTCACTGTCTATGTAATCTGATAGTTTTCTCTTGTGTCCTTTAAGATTCTATCTTTATTTTCGACGTTGGGCATTTTCCTTATAATGAGCCTTGGTGTGGGTCTGTTGTAATTTTGTACATTGGTGTCCTGTAAGCCTCTTGTTTTTGATTTTTCATTTCATTCTTCAGGTTTGGGAAATCTTGTGGTATTATTTCATTGAATAGATTGTTCATTTTTCTGTGCCTTCCTCTAGCCTGTTAATTCTTAAATTTGGTCTTTTCATTTTATCCCATAGTTCTTGGCAGTTATGTTCATGGTTTCTTACCATCTTCACTGTGTGGTCAATTTTCTTTTCAAAATTATATATTTTGTCTTCATTGCCTGAGGTTCTGTCCTCCAAGTGATCTAGTCTATTGGTAGTGCTTTTCATTGAATTTTTAAATTTAGTTTATTGTTTTTTCATTTTAAGGATTTCTGTTTTTTTCCAGCATCTCTATCTCTTTATTGAAGTAATCTTTTGCTACCTGTTTTTGCTCTCTTATCTCTTTATTGGAGTGGTCTTTTCTTGCCTGAATTTGCTCTCTAATACCATCCTTTACCTCATAGATTATTTTAACTATGTTCACTCTGAATTCCTTCTCTGACATTTCTTCTTGCTGTCAATGAATTCTATTTTCATAGCATCTTGGTTTGTTTGGGGTGCTTTCTTGCCTGTTTTTTTCATGTTGATTTTCTGTCTTCCTCTCAAGCAGTATGGATTTGAGGTATTACAGTTTCTACCATATAGACTTATAGTCCCTGAAGTTTTCCATTACCTCACCTTTAAGGGGGAGATCAATATTAGCAGCACCCAATGCAAACAATAAGCAGCCTTAAACCAAATAGCTCTTATTGAGATGTTTACAATTTTGTCACACTAAATAGAACTGATGTATCCGATTATTATCTACAATATAAAGAGTAGGTTTTCCAAAAAGCCTACTGTTTCCATTGGTGGACAGAGAGAGAACTATTTGGGGGGTTTAGGATGTGATGTTTGTGATGTAGGAGGTGAGAACATAGATGTATTAGATCCTAGGAAGTGTGAAGAGGAATCAAAAGAAGTTGGCTGTTAGCAGGAGAAAGGAAAGACAGTCCAGGGAAACAGATAAGTGAGAGGAAACTACAGACAGTAAACAAATAAAATAAAATAAAATAATTTAAAAATTTAAAAATAAAAAATATAAGGATAAAAGAATATGCAACAAAACTGCAATATGCTATTCAGACATTGCAGTCCTCAGTAGCCCGATGCATGAGAAGTACTTGGTTTCAAAACATTTGTGTGATGTGAGAGAGGGAAAAGAAGGGGGAAAAAGGGAAAAGTATTTCAAAGGAAAATTAAACAATTGTTTCTGTTGGAGTTTAATAGTTTCTCTTCTTCCCTTCTCATCTGATAGGTGGAGTTGTCTGGAGTTTGCTGGTATCTCCACCCTCAGTATGGTGAAGATTACTAGGGTGGGTGGGTTAGTCTTGTGGCAGAACTCCTGGAGGCAGGGTACAGCAATTGCTGGTCCCCATTAGAAGACTGCACCCCAGGAATCTCCGTTGGGGTCCATCCATATGATGTAGGAGTCTGGTCTTAGTCCCCTACATCACCTGTGGACCCAACAATCCCTGGTCTCTAATTTAGTCTTTGAATTGTATCTCTCCAGTCCCTCACCCTTTTGATTTCCCAATCAGGAATCTTCCTCTGGATGTCCTGAGGGCTGAGCACTGGGACCTGTGCAACAATCCTGGAGGACTGTTCTGTATCAAGCAGATCAGGATCAGGTGTTGAGATCTATGGGATGGTCACATAGTTGAAGCACTTGGCTGGGTTGGTGGCTGGGGGATTGGGAAACTATGGATTGGGGAGCAGGAAGGCCCTGTTGATTACCAAACAGATGGGACCACGTGTTTGGTGAATGCCAGATTGGGAGGGAGTCATGGACTGGAATGGTGTCAGGTTGCAGCAAGTGCTGCCTTAGTTGGCCCTGAGACCCCAGTGGGTGCTGAGATGGTTTGCTGGGTTAACTAGTATCAAAATGCCCTTGCACCCTCTTCCAATCTAATGACCCTGTGCAAGTCTCCTGCCTCTACAGAAAGAGAGTGGCTATTAACACATCTTCCTGGCAGACCTCAGGTGTAACCAAGCCTGCAGGACATTGGTGACAGTCTTCTAGGTCCTGGCTATTGTCCCTACATGGAAATGGCCATATCCCTAATTGCTGGCAGCAGTGGTGCCAAACCTGAGGTTCCTTACCTTGGTGTTGGGCTTCCAGGCCCCTCCTGGTATCCCTATTTAGAAGCCACCCTAACTAAAGATGGCAATGGCAGCAGTAGAAGTAACCCAAGATGGTGGTGGATATGTCCCAAAATGCAGGCAGCCACTTTCAGAGATGAGACATCAAGGGCTGGCTGTGCATTGGCAGTGGGCGACCTGATCAGATATGTAGCTCTGTGACCAGTGGTGCTGCAGTGGGTGGCCTCCTCCAGGCCTTGTCCAGTGTCCCAAGATGGAGGCTATCATGTTGAGGGGGCTATCCACTTACTATTTTTCAGATCACAGTTGACAGACAATATAAAAAATAAAGATAAGTGGAGACAATTGTGTGTGTGTATATATATATATATATATATATATATATATGATCAAAGATATATATTAAGAATATATTTGGCAGAGAGCGACCATCTCCGGCTGCCTGAGTCCTCAGAGCTGAGGTCCGGTCTTCCAAGCTACTGCACCACGGCTTCTGGAGAGGTCTGGCGGAGAGTCCCTGGGGTCGCTGGATCCGGTGGGGAGTTTGGACCCCTCAGCGCCATTTTGCAGCTTCCCTGGCAGAGAGCGACCATCTCCGGCTGCCTGAGTCCTCGGAGTGGAGGTCCGGTCTTCCGAGACACTGCGCCCGGCTCCTGGGGAGATCTGGCCTGGAGCACCTTTAGTCGCTGGCTCCAGCGGGGAGCTTAGGGCCATTGGCGCCATTTTACAGTGTCCCCAGGAGAGAGCAACCACCTGCCACCACCTTAGCCCCCAGGGAGGAGTTCAGGCCTGCCTGGGCTCTCAAGCCCAGTGTCTCCATCACTGAGCACAGTTCTGTGACACCACCCCAACTTGGTCTAGTGCCCAGGTCCACACCCTGGCCTGGGGTCTAGCACCTTGCTGTAGCTAATTGTCTATCAACAACAGGTTGCCTCTGCCCAGAAGTATTGATTGTTCCCAACCTTGAGGTAGTGGGACAGCACCTTTCTTGGGTCACTTCTTGATCAAGCATCGCTCAAACATCAGGTGAGTTACTGTAAATCTGCAGGGACAATTTAAGTCTTCACAGGGAAATTGCAATCCCTCGGATTCACATGACTAGAGGGGAAGATAAACAAGCAACATGAGAAAACATGGGAAGAAAGTGTCCCAAACAAACCTAGATGATATATCAAGAGAACACAAAGACAGCATGGTAGAAGGAATGACAGAAAGGGAGAATGATGTGACAAGAGAGCAAATTCAGGCTATGAATAATCAGCTAATAGAGCAATTGCAGGAAGCAAAAAATCATTTCAATAAAGAGATAGAAGTTCTGAAAAAAAAGCAAACAGAAATCCTTGAAGGAAACAAGGAAATGAAGGAAACAATAAACCAAGTTAAAAACTCAATAGAAAGCATAATTAACAGAATGGATCACTTGGAAGCAGAACCTCAGACAGTGAAGACAAAATATTTAATCTTGAAAACAAAGTAGAACAAACAGAGAAGATGGTTAGGAATCATGAACAAAACCTCCAAGAAATATGGGACATCATGAAAAGACCAAATTTAAGAGTTACTGGGACTGAAGAAGGCACAGAGATATAAACCAAGGGTATGAATAATCTGTCCTAGGAAATATTGTCAGAAAATTTCCCAAATATGAAGAATGATATGGAAAATCAATTACAAGAAGCTTACAGGATACCAAACACACAGAATTACAACAGATCCACACCAAGGCACATTATAATGAAAATACCTAACATACAAAAGAAAGATAGAATTTTAAAGGCTGTGAGAGAAAAGCATCAGATTACCTACAGGGGGAAATGGATACAGATATCAGCAGATTTCTCAGCCCAGACTCTAAAAGCAAGAAGGGCCTGGAACAGCATATTTCAAGCTCTGAAAGAAAACGGATGCCAACCGAGAATCTTATACCCAGCAAAACTTTTCAGATTTGATGATGAAATAAAATCCTTCCATGATAAACAAAAGCTTAAAGAATTCACAAAGAGAAAGCCTGCCCTATAGAACATTCTCAACAAACTATTCGAAGGGGAAGAAACAAAAAATAACAATCTCAGTCATCATGGGGAGGAAATACCCTAAAGAAA
>JAJEJO010049698.1:0-20308 GCA_020662805.1 Glaucomys volans
ATCACCGGAGACGGCATCCTGCACTCTGAAGAAGGAAATTCAAAAGAGGAGAGACCTCACTCCATGTACTCCTTGCTAAATTCTACCTGTGATCTGGGCAAATTTAATGGATAATCACTATCTGGATCATAAGCAAAGATTTTACCTAGGGTTTAACAAAAATTCACTTCTTTTATGACGTGGAGTGGTAATAAGAGTGTAATGTCTTCCCTCCGAACAATTTTCTTTGTGTTTTTCAAATGCCACAAGGTAAAATAATCCATATGACAAAACGTCAAAGAAATTTGAATGAGGTGAACACAATAGACATTGCATACACCATCCAGGAATTATGTCATGTCTGTGAGCAGACAGGACACGTCATGCTAGTATATCCTTTAGAGAATGCTATGCAAAGCAGAATTTTCTTTTCAGGTATCACTTACATGGTGTTAGTGAACAACTGTTTAAAAATAAATGCATCCCATGTACTGTGTCCATAGTTACAATGTACTATGATTCCTTGAGTTACAATACTTTAGTGATAGCAGCCTAATTTTGTTAGTAAGTCTTTCAGCACTGTGACCAAAATACATGACAAGAATAACTTAATGGAGGAAAGATTTATTATAGCTCATGATACCAAAGGTTCAGTCCATGTTGAACAGATGCTATGGCTTAGACTTTTTGCGTCCAAGATAGGGCAGAACACCATGGTAGAAGGGCATGGTGAAGATGCCTTACTCCGCTCCATTAATCGCAGCCAGGATGCAAAGAGATGGAAGGGGATACAGGTAATAGGCATCTGCCAGGACACCCCCAGTGACCCACCTCCTCCAGCCATGATCCAGCTGCCTGAAGATGTCACTCAGTCCTTTGACTAGGATGGATTCTTTAGGTTATAACCCTCAAAACTCAATTATTTTCACCTCTGAACAATGCTACCTAAACACAGGAGTTGGGGGAGATGACTTAGCAGTTTATATTGAAGCCATTGCCATGCTCTGAAAAGAGAACCCTAAAATAACCATGTAGGTTGAGAGAAAAATTAATGTACTTTTAATTCAACTCTACTACTTTACAATGAACATCCAGGTGCTTTCAAATATTTAGGAGTATGTTAAGCAGTACGACCAGATTGCTGTGAAGTGGTACAGGTAATCAGAGGAGTATTTAAAGTAATAAAAATATCCACCTAGCATTGATCACCTCTGTATTTGTCCCAAAATATCTTCATTTATTTCTCATCTGAAATTGTGTTTTAATTTTTGAATGAATATTTCAGTTCACCTGACTTCTTAAGAACACATTTTTATTGGGTTGAAGCATACAAGCCTGCAATACCATACGCTTAGAAGACTAAGGCAAGAGGATCCCAAGGGTGAGGTCAGCCTGGACAGCTTAGTGAGGACCTATATCAAAACAAAAATAAGAAAAGCTGAGGTTTTGCTCATTGGTAAAACACCCCAGGATAACATTCCCAAACAAGAGAATACAAAAAACTAATAAAAATTCAACTTCTTGTGAATGAAAAGATATTTATTGGGAAATATGTATAAGATAAACAAGTACAGTGTTATAAATAATCAGCGTCAAATTCCAGCATGCCCAAAGCTCAAGTTCAAGAAGAAAAATGTGGCATCACCAAAGACTATTGTATGTCTATTCTTGACCCTGTCTCCCTCCCTCCACCATGGAGGATCAACACTCTGATTTTTAAAGTAGTCTTATCATCAATTCCTTTGTATATTATCCATAAATATACTTTTTTCTCAACTGTACAGTTTAGTTATGAATGCCTTTGATTTTGTGTACTATTAAAATTTTTATTCTTTGGCTCAATACTCAGGACTAGCTGGAAATAGCAGACTGTAGGTGGCCTCCTGTTTTTCTATGTCCTGGTGTTCACAGTTGCTGTGCTTTGAATATGCATAGTGCCTCTCATGCATATGGTAAAGGATGGTCTCCCAGACTGACTGAATTGGGAGATGCTGGAGACCTTGAAAGGGTGAGATTTCCTGGGAAGGCTTTATATAATTGGAAGCAGGTTCTATAAAGGGAATGGGACACCATTGCCTTTTCTGTCTTTTTCTTTCCAGGTGGTGATGGGTGCAGTTTGCTCTACCACAAGCTTCTTGCCTTTGCTGCTCAGCATCCTCAGCAAAGACCCAGAGAAATGGTGGCACTTTTTCTTTACTGGGACCTCTGGAATGGTGGTCCTCTGGAATCGTGCAAATATGACTTTTGTCAGTGCATTGTCTCAATTATTTTATTCCATTAATATGAAGGGAATAATAAAGTAGTTTATGTAATTGCCTCACCTTTGAGAACTTCCTTCTAACCAATAGCATATGGCAACTTTTGCAACTTAAGTTACAAAGACTCACACATTCCTGTAGGTAACCAACCTTCTCTTACAGGCTCTGTTTCCTTCATCGGCTTAGGAGAATCCAACTACAGAGTGACTGTGATACATTAGGGAAAACCTGAGGACAGCCTCCATTCAACAGCCAACAAGCCCTGAGGCCCATCACTGAGAGTCAAGGGTGGAGGCCACTAAGGATGACTGTTGCTCATCAGGTGTTGTTCCCTGTCCCTCAGATCCAGTGATGTTGTTATATATCCAGTGTTATTTAAAGGAAGATATAAAGAAATTGGTAATAAATGACAATTTGTTCAGAAGATGTATCAGTTTGATAGACAGGTAGAAGAAGAGTTGACCCTGACCACATAGAGACCATCAATATTGTTTGAAAAGTTGTCGAAGGATCCCAACTCTGAGAACGGGAGGACAGGGTTCCGAGTCTTTGTTGTCTTGAAAATATAGCAGATAAAAAGGTCTTAGGATTTAGAACTTTGGGAAATGATCCCAGGAAGCACTATGGTGCATTTGGAAATGTATCCAGGGAAGTACAGAAGGAAGTAGACGGTGAGCAGAGCACCACTGGGGTCACATGAGTTCCAGTCCCACAGAGCACCTAAGGAGGACTGGAAGGACAGCCAGGGGAAATGGAGCTGGAGCTTCTGTTCACCAATTCCCATTCACTGGATGGGCTCTGCTCCTGGACCCTTTAACCCTCCTCTCCAGAGGTTCCTCTTCATTCAGAGAAAATCCTCTAGTAGGGAGGTCCAGGTACTTGCTCTCCAAACCATTTCTGGGCATGAAAAATACTCACAGAACAGAGGTGGAGCATTGTAGATGGTCTGTTATGGTTTTGAAACGTTAAGAGATGTCCAACTCAAGGACTGAGAGAGAAGGTCAGCAACTCAAAACAGATCAAGAAAGAGACAAGAAGTCATTATGTGTGTATGCCAGGAAAAATCAGATTTATTGAAGATGTAGGTCTATCTACACATGAGACAACATGCCACAGAGCACTAATCTCCAAAGGGGGAATCTGAGAGTAGAGGGACTATACAGAAAATTCAAACTGTGGGGAGGAGCAATACATTTGGAGGCCAGACTCTATCATATGATCAGTTGGAATTGAGGTGTCCAATTGTTCCATCATGTAGAAGCTGATGGATGGAGTCCATGGAGAGTACTTGAAGAGGAACAGAGATCAGGTCAGAGCGCTCAGCAGAAGGAACCAGTGGAGCAGACTGGGGAGGGTCAGGTGGTGTGCAAACAAATGGGGTGGCAGCAGCTGGAAACCCAGTTGGTTGTGGGGCAGCATTGGATTCTGCAGCAGGTGTTCTGGCAGCTTTGGGTGATGCAGCAGAAAGTCCTAAAGGCGCTGGATGTGGGTGCCAGCATGGGGGCTGGCAGCACACAAACTCTCATCAGGTTGGGCAGCATCAGCAGGAGCCACAGCAGCTGGGGCGGCAGCAGGTGGTCCTGCAGCAGGTGGTCTGGCAGCAGGTGGGGCGACAGCAGCAAGGGCGGCAGCAAGTGGAGACACAGCAGCAGGGGCGACAGCAGCAGGAGCCACAGCCACTGGAGCCACCACAGCCACTGGAGCCACAACAGCAGGGGCTACAGCAGGAGCCACAGCAGCTGGGGCGGCAGCAGGTGGTCCTGCAACAGGTGGTCTGGCAGCAAGTGGGGCGACAGCAGCAGGAGCCACAGCCACCGCACCCACCACAGCCACTGGAGCCACCACAGCCACTGGAGCCACCACAGCAGGGGCTGCAGCAGCAGCTGGGGCGGCAGCAGGTGGTCCTGCAGCAGGTGGTCTGGCAGCACCTGGGCTGGCAGCAGCCACAGCCCTGGCCAGAGCAGCAGGAGCCACAACAAGAGTTGCACATGGTGTCAGAGACTGGAGGTTCTGGGGGTGTTTCCAGGAGGGTGGGTTTGGAAGGTTTGGAGTTCTCTCAGACCATATCCCCTTTTATACCCTGCTAGAGGGCTGCTGTCTTCACATGTAACATTCTTTCCTTGCCATTGTTTGTATTAGTAAATAGTCAATTATCAAATTAGTCCTGTTTGTTTTTATATCAATTTCAGTTTATATGGAAAACATGGTTTCCTTTCCCTAATGTGACAAGATTCACACGTCAGCTGTCCCTGAGTCATCTCTGATGTGTCTTTCTCTCCTCACAGAGAGGGTGTCACTTGACATTCTGTTTCTGTGTGGTGGACCGCAGCGTCAATGTGGGTAGTAGTCATGCCTGCCCTTGGTAGAGATCACACTTCTGCATCCCTTATTTCTTTCCCCAGACACAACATAAAAAGCTGGATTTTCATCTCATGGCTTGTTCTTAGTGCACGTGGTGGGCAAAGAAATTTTGAATGTTCAGCACAGACACCTGGCATGAGAGCAGGAAGGCCATTAGGACACTTCCCCATTCCCCACTCCATCATTACCTCTCTTCTACATCTCTTTATTCGACACATGGAACTTCTGTATTTGAAACACACAGAGTGAAAATTGAATGTTTTGATTTTCCCACAAACAAATGGCCAAAATGTTTTTTAGGGGTTCTCTGAGGAGATATGGCTACAGAGATCAGCAGCACCAAGAGGCTCAGATCTCACAACACTCCACTTGGTTGAGAATTGTTTCCTTCTGTTTCTGGTTTCCTGTGTTTGTGGTTCAAACAGGCCACGTTGACTCATGCCAATCCACATTGGAGGCTCCAGGGCACCCGCCCCTTATACAACTCATAACCTGACACCTGGCTCTCTCTGTCCAGGTGTCTCGGCACTCTTAAGATGAGCTCTACTCTCTTCTGTATTTACTGAGGTTTTTGATTGGATTCTAGTGATTAGGTCTTATTTTAAAAAATGGATGTAGTTAGAGCATGTCACGCTAAGTGAAATAAGCCACCCCCCAAAAAGCAAAGGCCAAATATTTTCTCTGATATGCAGAAGGTAATTCACAAGAAGGTGGGTAGAGAGGGAAGAATTGAGTTACTTCATATTAGGTAGATGGAGTGAAGGGAGGGAAAGGGGTTGGGGGAGGTTTGATCGTAGAGTGAATCAGACATTATTACCTCATGTACATGTATGACTGCATCACTGATATGATCCTGCAATACGTATAATCAGAAAAATGAGAGATTACACTCCATTTATGCATGATCTAGGAAAATGTATAAATGCATTCTACTGACATGCACAACTAATTAGAACAAATACAATAAAAAATTTTAAAAAGCACACAGAAGGAAACCAGAAAAGGGAAACAGATATTTCATTCAATGCATATTAGTTGCCACATATTCCTAATGAGGCTGGAGTCAAAGCTTAAAGGAGCCAAAATAGTCAGTGTGGTTCTTAGAAAAATGAATGCTGTTCCCCATCAGTTGGTAACTCTGTGTGTCAAGAAACAGGTAGACAGAGACTATTTGGTATCTCTGTGATGACATCTGATGTGTCTTTGTTATGTCTTAATTCAGTCATTTAAAGAACAAGCCCCTTGATATGTTTCCCTCAAGTTAGCTTGGATGGGAAACACCTGTTTTACTAGATCCTCATTTTTAAGGCTTATATTGGTAAACGTGGAAAATATGACATTGATAAATAAATTTACTTTCTGAGTGTAGAGATACGTCACTGGATTTATTGTGCAAGAAAGAGGGCAAAGAAGAAATACAAGTTTGAGCCTTTGATTCCTAGAAGAAATATTTTTGAATAAATTTAGGAATTTTGACAATACTGTTATCCACAGCTGAAAAGCCAGAGTATATTACCAACATAGGTCTGTGAATATGAGAGCCCCAAAACAGTGAATCCCAAAGTTGGCTGCCACTGAAATCACCTAGGGAGTGTTAAAAACTGCCTATGCTGGGCTCCTGCCCAGAACAATTTTAATTGTATTTCTTTGGGGAAGAGTCTGGATATCCTGAGTTTTTCATGCTCTTCAGTTTATCCTGGTAGGATGCAAAGCTGAGACCTTCCTCATTAAATTCTCCACATTGCATGCATTGGTTTCAATTTCCTTAAGCACAGAAGTCATCAAAATCAATGCATTTCAATGATGGCATCTAATAACAGAAAAACTGATCCTGAACAGGGAACACTGAATTTTGAGCCATGGGAATTTACAATTTTATATTCCTCTTTAGTGTGTTAGATCATTCTTATTGAAAACCATCAGATTCACAAGGATGAGAATAGACCACGGGAATCAAAGCACAATGGAAATCACTGTATATATTACCATGCACTCTGAAGAAGGAAACTCAGAAGAAGAGAGACCTCACTCCATGCATTCCTTGAACTCTACCTATGGTCTCTTGAAATTTAAAGGATATTTAATATTTGGATCATATTCACAGATTACGTAGGGTCTATACAAACTTCATTTCTTTCATGATATGGAGTAGTAAATAGAGTGTAATGTCTTCCATCTAAATAGTTTTGTCTTTTTCAAATGCCACAGATAAAATAATCCAGATAACTAAATACCAAAGAAATTTGAGTGAGGTGGGACACAATATACATTTGCACACACCATCCAGGATTTAGGTTATGTCAGGACACTTCATGCTAGCATATCCTTTAGAGAATCAGGAAACAGAATTTTCAGGTGTCACTTACATGATTTTAGTGCACAAGAGATTTCAAATGAATACATCCTATGTATTGTGTCCATAGTTACCATGTAAAATGATTACTTGAAATAAAGTGTGTTAGTAATAACATCAATCTTGTTTTAGTAAGCCTTTCACCACTGTGACCAAAATATATGACAAGAATAACTTAAAGGAGGAAAGAATTATTTTGGCTCATGATACCAGAGGTTCAGTCCATGTTGAACAGATCCCATGACTTGGACTTTTGGGCCACAAATAAGGTAGAACACCATGGCAGAAGGGCAAAGTGGAGATGCCTTGCTCTGCTTCATTAATTGTAGCCAGGATGCAAAGAGAGGGAAGGGGACACAGGGAAGAGGTACCTTCCAGGGCACCCCCCGTGACCCCCCTCCTCCAGCCATGATCAGCTGCCTGAAGATGTCACTCAGACCTTTCAAACTACGACAGACTCTAGGTCATAGCCTTCCCAATCCAATTTTTTTGCCTCTGAACAATTCTACCTAAACACAGGAGTCATAGGAAGATACCTTATAGCCAATGCACAACCATGGTTTAGAGACACCTACAACAACCATGTAGGTTTATAGGAAAATTAATGTAATTTTCGTTCCACCATGTTACGGTTAGAGAATATCATGGTGCTTGAAATAGTTAAATATATATATTAATCAAATTGCCAAATTTGATATGTATTGGTACATGTAATCAGAGCAGTAAAGTTGTAAAAAGGGCCACCTAGCATTGATTGGCTCTCTATTTGTCCTTGAAGTATCTTCATTGATTTCTTAACTAAGATTGCATTTTAGTTTTTGAAGGACTATTTCAATTCATTTGAATTCTTAATAACTCATTTTTATTGAGCCAAAGGGCACATATGTTCAATGCCATATTCTGAGAAGGCTGAGGCAAGAGGATCCCAGGGGTGAGGTCAGCGTGGACAGCTTAGTGAGGACTTATATCACAACAATAATGAAGGCTTGAGGTTTAGGTCCCTGTAAAGCACCCCTAGAGAACATGTCTTGTATCAGAGAAAACAGTAATATAATGATAAAAATTAAACATTTTTAATGGAAAACACGTTTATTATAAAACATGTACAAGATATACATCTACAGTGTTATCAATAATTAGTATCAAGCTCCAACATGCCCAAAGCTCAAGTCCAAGAAGAGAAAGTTGGCATCACCAGAGACTCATTTATTTCTTTTCTTGACCTCATCTCCTTCCCTCCACCATGGAGAATCAATATTCTGATTTTTAAAGTAGTATTATCATTGCTGTTCCTTGTATATTATCCACCCTACATACATATTTCTAAACCATAACTGTTTAGTTATACATGCCTTTGAATTTTATATAAATAGAATCACAGTATACATCTTTTTTATTTCTTTTCTTTGGCTCAATACTCTCGACTAGCTGGAAATAGCACCCTGTAGGTGGCCACATGTTTTTCTGTCCTGGTGTCCACAGTTACTGTGCCTTGAACATGGGTAGTGCCTCTCATGCATGTGGTCAATGATGACCAAATTAGGAGATGCTATGGACTTTGAAAAGGTGAGGTTTCCTGGAAAGGCATTAGGCCACTGGAAGAAGGCCCTCCACAAGGAGTTGGGGGACCTCTGCCCTTTCTGTCTTTCTCTTTCTAGTTGGTGGATGGTGTAGTTTGCTCTATGACAAGCTCCTTGCCTTTGCCACTCAACATGTTCCACTTAGACCCATAGAAATGGTGCCACTTGATCTTGACTGGAACCTTCAGAGTGGTGAGAAAAATAAATCCGCTTTTTGTATGTGCTTTGCTTCAGTTATTTCATTCCATTAATATGAAGTGAATAATGAAAGAGTTTATGTGATTTTTTTGCCTTGGGGAACTTCCTTCTAAAACAATAGTATATGGCAATCTTCACCACTTAAATTATGAAGACTCAGACTTGGCTGTAGGAAAGCATTATGGTTTAGATGTTGTGTCCCCCAAAAGCTCTTGTGTGAGACAATGAAAGAAGGTACCTTAACCTAATTAGTGATTTAAACACCTGATGGGTCTGAGTGGTAACTGAAGTGGTAGGGTGTGGCTGGAGGAGGTGGGATTTGGGAGCCTGGCTGTGGTGTATATACAGTTTGTATCTGGAGAGTAGAAACACTCTCTCTCTCTCTGCTTCTTGATCATCATGTAAGCCCTTTCCATCTGCCACACTTTTCTGCCATGATGTTCTGCCTCACTTCCAGCCCCAAGCAATAGAGCTGGCCTTCTATGGACTAAGACCTCTGAAATTTTGAGCCCTCAAATAAACATTTTTTCCTAAAATTTGTTCTGGCCAGGACCTTAGCCACAGCAGTGAAAAAGCTGACCAAAACAGAAATAGCACTTTTTTTTATAGACACTTCTTCTGTCTCTCACTTAGAAGAATTCAGCGGCAGTGTGACAGTGATGCATTAGGGAAAGAGTTCAGGACAACCTTCACTCAACAGCAAACAAACCTGAAGCCCATCACCCAGAGTCAAAGGGTGGAGGCCATCAAAGATGGGAGTTGCCAACATGGTATTGCTCTCTGTCCCTCAGATCCAGTGATAATAGTGATATATCCAGTCATCCCCTAAAGGAATCTGTGAGGAGATTGGTAAGAAATAATAATTCATTCAGAAAATTCATCAATTCGACTAAGAGTTGACTCTGACAACATAGAGACCATCCATATTGTTTGAAAAGTTGTTGAAAGATATGAACACTAAGAATGGGAATACTTATGATATTAAGTATTATTAGCCTCTGTTCCCTTGAAATTATACCCGTTAGAAAGGACCTAGCACTAGCAGTTTAGGAAATGATCACAGGCACCACTGTAGGGAATTTGGAAATTGATTCAGGTAGTCAGAAGGCGGAAGACATTGAACAGAGCAGCACTGGGGTCATATGAGGTGCAGTCCCACGGAGGAACTACAGAGGACTGGGAAATTGAGCAGGAGCATCTGTACCAACTCCCTTTCACTGGTAGAGCTCTGCTCCTGGGCCCTTTAACCCTCCTGCTCAAAGGTTGCTCTTCATCCAGAGAAAGTCCTCAGGGAGAGAGGTCCAGGTGCTGGCTTTCCAAACCATATTTTTGGTATTAGAATGACAAATGCTTAGAGAACAGAGGTGGAGCATCTCAGATGGTCTGTTATGGCTTTTAAATCTTTAGAGATGTTCTACTGAAAAATGGCAGAGATAGACAGCAACTCAAAAGGGGAAAATAAAGAGATGGGGAGCCATTATGTGTGTATGCCAGTAAAATTCAGATTTATTAAAGAGATAGTTTTATCTTCACATGAGACAACATGCCAGAGAGCAATAATATCCAAAGGGTAATGTGAGAGTAGAGGGACTACACAGAAAATTCAAACTTGTTACATTGGTAAGAGACAGAGTTAGTCAGTGGGGAGGGGCAGGGCATTTGGAGGCCAAACTCTATCACATGATCAGTTGGAATTGAGGTGTCCAATTGTTCCATCATGTAGGGCTGATGGATGGAGTCCATGGAGAGTACTGGTAGAAGAGGTACAGAGATCAGGTCAGAGCGCTCAGCAGAAGGAACCACTGGAGCAGACTGGGGAGGGTCAGGTGGTGTGCAAACAAATGGGGTGGCAGCAGCTGGAAACCCAGCAGGTGAGGGGGCAGCACTGAGCTCTGGTGTTCTGGTAGCTATTTGTGATGCAGCAGGAGGGTCTACAGGGACTGGATATTAGGGAGCTGTGGTGGGTGCCAGTAAGGGGACTGGCGGCACACAGACCCTCCTGAGGTTAGGTGGCATCAGCAGGACCCACAGCCACTACACCCACCACAGCAGGGGCTGCAGCAGCAGCTGGGGCGGCAGCAGGTGGTCCTGCAGCAGGTGGTCCTACAGCAGATGGGGCGGCAGCAGCAAGAGCCACAGCCACTGGAGCCTCCACAGCCACTGGACCCACCACAGCAGGGGCTGCAGCAGCAACTGGGGCAGCAGCAGGTGGTCCTGCAGCAGGTGGTCTGGCAGCAGGTGGGGCGACAGCAGCCACAGCCCTGGCCAGAGCAGCAGGAGCCACAACAGGAGTTGCACATGGTGTCAGAGACTAGAGGTTCTGGGGGTGTTTCCAGGAGGGTGGGTTTCAAAGGTTTGGAATTTCTATGTCCCACATGACTTTTATACCCTGCGAAGGGACTGCTGTCTTCCTATGTAATACCCTTTCCTTGTCACAATTTGTATTAGTAAACAGGTTTTTATCAAATTAGGCCCATTTAGTTTTGGTTTAAATTTTCAGGTGCATGGGAAACATGGTCTCCCTTCACAGTGTGGGGCATTCATTGATCATTTCTGAAGTGTTTTTCAGGCTCTCCTTCCTCAAAGAGAGGTGTCCCATGACATCCTTCCTCTTCCTGGTGGGCTTCAGTGTCAGTGTGCATAGGACATCATGTCTGTCTTGGGAAAGGTTGACTTTTGCATCCCATATTTCTTTCTGGGGACAGAAGAAGAAAAAGCTAGATTGTTTTCTGATGCCTCATTCTTTATGGGTCTTCTGGGGAAAGGAGTTTTGAATGTGCAACATAGACCATGTGTGAGAACAGCAGGCCATTAGGACATATTTCCCTTTCCATAGTCTAAATCTTGATGTCCATGCACCATAATTAATTGGATATGAAGGCATTTTCTCAGGTGGAAAGTATGGAGTGAACCTGGGTGTTTCTCTTTCCTCAGAAACAAATCTTCTAAAAATAAATTTGGGGTCTCTTTTTTATGTAGTCATTTATTTATTTTTATATTTTAAATGAACAATATTTTTACTTGTTCTTTTTAGAAATACATGGCAGTAGAGTACATTGTGACATATTATACATGCAGGGTGTATAACTTCCCATTCTTGTGGGTGCACCTGATGTGGCATTACGCTGGTTGTGTACTCATATGAATGTAAGAACATAATATTCTACTGTCTTTCCTATACACATCCACATCCCTTGCCTTCATTCTCCTTTGTCTAATTCTAGGAACTTCTATCTTCTCTCCCTCCACCCCCTTGTTGTGTGTTAGCATCTGAATATTATAGAGAACATTGGACCTTTTGTTTTCTGGGATTGGCTTCATATGATGCTGATGGTTATCGGTGACAAGTTAGCTCTGTTTCTCCAGATGCTGAACTTGAACACTAGAGAAACACATGAGTAGAAAGTGAGTTTTATTTAGAAATAGTAGCACAGACTTCTCCCAGGAGGGAGAAGGGGGCCATAGCTGGTGTTTTGGTATCCTGAAAAGGGAGAGCATCTTGCCCCTTTTATAGACCCTTACTTTCTTTGCTTTCCTGCTCTCTCACCCCTTACCTCTCTCCTTCCTGTGTACCTGACTAGGCCTGGGAGATGCCCTTGGGATGAACGAAAGATGAGAGGTAGATGGGCAGGGGGAAGGGCCAAATGAAATGATCCAGGCAGGAAGCAGCCCAGGAGGCATTAATTAACAAGCCCCTGTCTGCAACCTTTTGGGAGGGATAGTAGTATAGGCAGGTAATCTTGGTAATCAAAGGACTCTGGAGAAATGAACATTCCAATATCCTCGGGAGAGGGGGTCTCCAACTTCCCTGATCAAATCAGCATCCATTTTCTCATCCAACCCAATCATCTGTCTACATTGCCTGTCTTTAATTCTGGCTTCAATTTCACTTATCATGACAGTCCTCAGTTATTGGAAAATGTCATAACTTCATTCTTTTTTAATGGTTGAGTAATATTCAATTGTGTTTATATAATATTTTTTTTTACCATCTAAACCACTGAGGTTTCTCATTCCCCATATAGCTCCAACCTGCCCCTTCCTATCTCTACTGAGTTGCTCTGAAGATGTCAAGTCTTTTCTACTCTATTGTTGATGTCACTGATCAGATTTTGCCATGTAGGTATCATTCTTCAAGAAAACAAACAGAGCAAAAGAAATTCAGAGTGAAAAAAAGATAACAGATATCTCAGTAATGGATATCAGCTGACATATATTCATAGTGAGGATGAATTCAAAGTTCAAAGGTGACCAAATACCAACTGCAAAAAGTCATTGACTACTGTTCCTAAAAATGAGGAATGTGACTAGGCCATTAATTGGTCTTCTTTCAGTGAAGAAACAGGAAGGAAGAGACTATTTGATCTCTCTATGATGGTATTCTTGAGTGTATTCATTATGTTTGAAGTATGATCTTTTAAAGAATATGATCCCTGTGGTATTTCCATCATGTTTGCTTGGTTAGCAAACCCCTGATTTAGGTGTTCTTATTTTTAAGGCATGTTTTGGTAGGGTGGGAGAATAGGACATGTTTCAATAATTCTATGTCCTGAGTACGGAGATGTCTCACTGGATTTGCTATGCAAGACAGAGAAAATAATAAGACAGAGATGGAAATCTTTTGGATTACTTGGGAGGTGATTCTACATACGTTTAGGGAGTTTGATTACTAGTGAGATGTTTCTACATAATTTAGGGGGTTTGAGAGAACCATTTCATCATAGCTAAAAATCCAGAGTACACTATGCTAATAGAACAAAATCTGGACATTCACTGCCCCTAAACCAGTAGTTCTCAATATTGGCTACAACCAAAATCAATATGGGGGTTGTTAAAAACTGCCAATGCCTGGCTCCTGCCCAGAAAAACTTTGATATAATTCTCTGGGGTGGGACCTGGACATTGCAAATATTTCATGCTCCTCAGGTGATCCTGATATGAAGCAAAGCTGAGACCCTCCATGTTGAATTGTCTCCATTACATGCATTGGTGTCAATTCCAATTATAAACAGAAGTCATCAAAATCATCACATTTCAATTGATACTATCTACATAATAGAGAAAATACCTGAATGGGGAACACAGAAGTTTGAACAATGTGGACTGGAAGACTGATATTCTTCTTCAGTCATTTTCCTTTTTTCAAATGCCACAAGATAAAATAATCCTGATAATTAAGCACCAAGGAAATTTGAATGAGGTGGACTCAGTTGATATTTGCAAGATCCATGCAGGAATTAGGTTATGTCTATGAGCAGCCTGGGCACATCATGCTGGTATATCCTTTAGAGAATAAGGAAACAGACTTTTCTTTTCAGGTGTTGCATGATGTTAGTGTACAACTTTTTAAAAATAAATGCATCCTATGTACTGTATTCACAGCTACATGTAGGACAAGTATTTGAATTACACTGTGTTAGAAATAGCATCATAATTGCATAAGTCAGCTTTTCACCACTGTGACCAAATGACATGGTAAGAATCACTTAATGGAGGAGAGATTTATTTTGGCTCATGATATCAGAGCTTCAGTCCATGTTGGACAGACCCACCTCCTCTAGCCATGCTCCGGCTGCCTGCATCCATCACTCTGTCCTTTCACTAGGACGTACTCTTTAGGTTATAGCCCTCAGTATCCAATTATTTCACCTCTGAGCAATTCTACCTAAACACAGGAGCTTTGTGGAGACACCTAATCCATTTGTATTCAACCCATAACCATGCTCTAAATGGAGACCCATACAATAACCATGTAGGTTGATTTTAATTTAACTCTGTTGCCTTACAATGAAAATCAAGTTGCTTTCCAATATTTAAGAGTATGTTTTAAACAGTGTTACCAGATTTGATATGAAGGGATACATGTAATCAGAGCAGAATTGAAAGCAATAAAAGTGTTCGCCTAGCATTGATTAGCTTTCCATTTTTCCTTGAAATACCTTCATTCATTTCTTACCTAAAATTGTTCTTCAAATCTTTGAATGAATATATCCGTTCACCTGACTTCTCAAGAACATCTTTTAAGGTTGAGCCCAAGGGCACATGCCTATAATGCCATCCACTGAGAAGGCTGAGGCAAGGGGTTCCCAAGGGTGAGGTCAGCCTGGATAGCTTAGTGAGAGTCCATATCAAAAGAAAATAATAAAACCCAAGGTTAGCTCAGTGGTAGAGTATCCCTAGATAATATGCCCAGTAATAGAGAAAATGGTAACAAATTTAACAAGTTTATTATGGAAAACATATTTATCATGAAAAGAGTACAAGGTATATCTATCTGTACAGTGTCCTAAATAATGATCAGGCAAGTGTCTACATGCCCAAAGCTCACGTCCAGGAAGAGACTGTTGGCATCACCAAGGAGTCTAGTATGTCTTTTCTTGACCCCATCTCCCTTCCTCTAACATGGAGAATCACTATCCTGATTTTTTAAAGTAGTCTCAACTTCATGTTTCTTTGTACTTTATCCACTTTCCATATGCATTTGTAAGTTTTTCAGTTTAGTTATACATGCCTGTGAATTTTATATAGATCCTTGCTTAATTTCTTTCTTCTAAGACTTAACCTTTTGCCCATTTCTTATAGTAATAAACAATGATAGTATTTGTTATTTCATATTTATTCATGAGCACAATGTAACAATATAATTGGAAAATGTCCCTTTGACTTTTTGGGACTGACTTATTTCACTTAGCATGATAGTTTCCAGTTTCATCCATGAAGTGGCAAATGCCATAACGTCACTTTTCTTGTGGCTGAGTAATACTCCTTTGTTAATATACATCACATTTTGTTTATCCTTTCATCTGCTAAAAAGCACCTGGGTTATTGGTGCTTCCATATCTTGGTTATTGTGAATTGTGGTGCTATGAACATTGATGTGCCTGCATTACTTGAAGTATGTAGATTTTAAAACATTTGGCTATATACCGAGGAGTAGCATGGCTTGGGCGTATGGTGGTTCTATTCCTATTTTTTGAAGGAATCCCCATACTGCTTTCCAGAGTGGTTGCACTAATTTGCAGATCCACCAACAATGTATGAGTGTACCATTTCTACCACATTCTTGCAGATATTAATAGTTTTCTGTATTCTCATTGTTCAAGATATTCCAGCTTATTAGAGTATGAATTTTCAAAATAGTTTTTCACATGCCTCTGAATTTCAGTATTGTCCATGTTGTTATTTTCCTTTTCATCATGGATTTTGTTAAGTTTTGGTTTTTTTTCTCTTTCTTTTGGCTAGTTTGGCTAAGGGTTTATCCATTTTGTTTATCATTTCAAAGAACCACCTCTTTGTTTCATTGATCTTTTTCATGAAATGTTTTAAAATCTCAATTTCATTGATTTTGCCTCTGATTTTAATTATTTCCTATCTTCTACTATTCTGATGTTGGTTTGTTCTTTTTTAGGGACTTGAGATTAATGTTAAGTCATTTACTTGGTATCTTTCTATTCTTTTAATACGTGAAGTCAGTACTATATGCCTTGCTCTTAGGACTGGTTTTATACCGTTCCACAGATTTTGATATATTGTATTACTATTCTCATTTACTTCAAAGAAGTTTTAAAATTTCTACCCTGATTTCTTCTCCTATCCATTTATCATTCAAAGTGTATTATTTAATCTCCAGGTATTAGAGTAGTTTCTGTTTTTATCCCATAATTTATTTCTAATTTCATTTCATTTTAATCAGATAGAATGCAAGGCATTGTTTCCACTTATCTTTTATTTGCTAAGGTTTGCTTTGTGACCAAAAATATGTTCTATTTTAGAAAATATTCCATGTGCTTCTGAGAGGAAAGTGAATTCAGGAGTTATGTAAACCAGTTAGTTCTAAAAGATGGTAATAATGTAGTTAATTAAAAGAAAAGAAAAGTGATAGGTAGATAGAAAAGAATATACAGGTTCCAAAAGTTTAAAAAAATGGAAAAGAAATATAGCAGATGATGATTATAAGGAAGGAGGAGGAAAGATAGAGGTAACCAAGTAAAGGGAAAGAGAAAGAGAGAACAATAGAATTTGACTGTTAGCAGAAGAGAGAAAAAGAGAAACAAACAAATGAAAACAGTACAAAACTAAACCAAAATAGACAAAGTAAAAATATTAGCCCACAAAAGACAAGGAAAAAATATCTATATTTAAAAATGAGAAAAAAGAAACAAATATGTATATTACATACATCCATGAATGAATAAGCACAGCAAACACACACACACATACACACACAAAAAAAAGAAAAAGAAAAAGAGAAAAGATTCTTAATGAAAAATGAAGAAATCATTTCTACTGAGGTGGTCAAATAGTTGACAAGAATAGATGGTCCCTGTCTGTCTACTGTCTTTCTTTCCATTTCTTGAGCTATGTACTGAGAGAAAGAGCAAGAATGTCAACGTCTTCATCTTTTTGGGCTTCAGTCTGAGCTTCCAGTTGGAGTGGCCCAAACCTAAAATTGGTTCCAGTAAGTCTCACCTTCCCTTCCCACAAGTATGAGGTTGAATGGGATGGGAAGTGCTGGCAGTTGGAGATCTGTCTGCAGAAACCAGATGGAAGCACTCCCAGGGTGGGGCTGCTGCAGAGTTCAAAGAGAAGACATCTAGTAGGTGGGGCTTAGGTTTAATAAGGCTTCAGGGGCTTCCTTGCCTGGTACACAACACACCCCCAAAGCCTGCAAGTTGCTGATCTCAGTCAGAAGTCTGGATCTCAGGAGCCTCCCAAGAATTCTAGTCCTCTGGTAGGAGAGTCAATCTTCCACACACACTGCTGCCTGCCAACACAGCCTTCCCAAGCTTAGTTCCTGGGTGTATTGGTACCTGCCTGTTCAGATTCCCAACCCTCTTCAGCTGGTCACTTAAGCCACCAGACTCATTAGATGAGAGAGTTGGTCTCCCATTTATTTTTGTGACTTGAATGCCCCTGTGTAAAATCTTCTCTGTGCCTGTTTCACTCCTGTTCTGCTAGGTACACCCTAGGCTACACATCAGAAGCATGCCAGGACAGTGTGACAGTGTCTGCTTTGATCTCCTGGCTCTGCAGCAGCAGCTAGAGTGTGGCTGTCTCTGTGTGGCTCCGCCTCTTCTCTCTGTGGCCAGCAGAGAAACACAGAGCAAATTGCAAACACCAGTGCACAGTGAAGCCTCTGCGTCAGCTAAGTTCAATTTGCTTTTCTGATCTTAGGTTTTTCCCCATAAATCTATTCCTTGTTTATCTCTGTGTTCTCTCTCCTGCGATGCACCAATGCCCATTCTGCTGCTGCTGCCCCTGGAACAACCAGCTTGGCTCCAGTGTAATCTTTCTTCTTATTCAATGTGTCCAAATTTCTGAATCTCTAAGACTCTCTGACAGTCCATTGTTGAGTTTCAGTGAAATCCCTTTTTACCCACCTTGCTGAGAAGCAGCACTCCCAGGGATGATTCCCGAGCCACAGAGCAAGTAGGAACACAGCCTTCCACTGCATTCCTGATCCACCATCTTGAATCCTCTCACTCTATGTCTTTTATATTTTATTCTTTGACTCCAACTCTGAACGAGCTGAAATACTAGCCTGTAGGTGATCTGAGTACTTTCTGCTTTCTGGGATTCATGGTTATTTGGTCTTGCATATAAATAATGTCCTTGGTGTTCCATGATCTAGGATGGATGCCCAGGCTGGTCACATTGGAAGATCCTGTGGACCTTGAAAAAGTGAGGATCCTTGAGAGGTCATTAGGTCATTGGAAACATGCCCTCCAAAGAAACTGCGGGAACCCCAGCCCCAAATGTCTTTTTCTTAATAGGTGGTGATGGGTGTGATTTGTTCTAGGACTTGCTCAGAGTCATTGCCATCCAGTGCCTGAAGCAAAGGGTCATAGATAAGGTGCCACTTAATCTTGACTGGAACGACCACAGTGGTGAACAAAATAAAACTGCTCTTTGTATGTGCATTGACTCAGTTATTTCCTTCTGTTAATATGAAGTGAATAAAAACGTAGTCTGTATACTTGCTTCTCCAATGAAGAATTCCTTCAGGCAATAGTATATGGCAACATTCAGCACTTAAGTTACAAAAGACAAAGATTTTCCTGTAGAAAAGCAATCTTATTTATAGGCTCTCCTTCTGTCACTGATTTAGATGAATCCAACTGCAGTGTGACAGTGATGCATTAGGGAAAGAGCTGGGGACATCCTCCATTCAACAGTCAACAAGCCTGAGGTCCATGACTCAGAGTCAAGGGTGGAAGCCATCAAGAATGTGAGTTACCAATCTGGTTTATTTCCCTGTCCCTCAGATCCAGTGTCATAGAAAATACAAAGCATCTAAAAGACTACCTTGGAGGAAACTATGAAGAAATTGGTAAGAAAAAACAACTTGTTCAGTCAAAGCAAGAGTTGACCCTGAGAACATAGAGAACGTCCACGTCATTTGAAAAGTGGTTGAAGGATACCAACACTGAGACTGGGAGGACAGGAGGCCTAGACTGGGCACCCTTGCAAATTAGAACTAGCAGTTGAAAAATGATCATAGGAAGCACTGTAGGGAATTTGGAAATTGATTCATGGCAGTACAGCAGGCAGGAGACACTGACAAAATGAATAAAATTAAATTGGGGTGACCTGAGGTCCAGTCCCACAGGGGACCTATGGAGGGCTGGAAGGACTCAACCAAGGGGAATTGAGTTGGAGTATCTGTGCACCAACTCCCATTCACAGGCTGAGCTCTGCTCCTGGGGACTTTAAGCCTTCTGCCCAGAGCTTCCTTTTCATGCAGAGAAAGTCCACAGGTGGGTTTTTCCAGGTGCATGCTTTTAAAACAATCTTACTGGATTAGAAAGACAAATGTCAACAGAATACAGGTGGATCATCGCAGATGATCTGAGTTTTGAAATTGTAAAAGATATCTAGCTCAAGGACTGACAGAGAAAGACAGCAACTCAAAAGGGAGAAAGAAAAAGACCAGAAGTCATTATATGTGTATTACAGGAAAATTCAGATTTATTGACAATGTAGGTCTACACATGAGACAACATGCCAGAGAGCACTAATATCCAAAGAGGCAATGTGAGAGCAGAGGGACTATACTGAAAATTCAAACCGTGAAGAGGAACAGTGCATTTGGAGGCCAAACTCTATCATATGATCAGCTGGAATTGAGGTGTCCAATTGTTCCATCATGTAGGGCTGATGGATGGAGTCCATGGAGAGTACTGGTAGAAGAACAGAGATCAGGTCAGAGCGCTCAGCAGAAGGAACCACTGGAGCAGACTGGGGAGGGTCAGGTGGTGTGCAAACAAATGGGGTGGCAGCAGCTGGAAACCCAGCAGGTGAGGGGGCAGCACTGAGCTCTGGTGTTCTGGTAGCTATTGGTGATGGAGCAGGAGCTGGACATGTAGGCAGCTGGGGTGGTTATCAGCACCCAGACTCTCAACAGGTGGGAAGCATCAGCAGGAGCCACAGCAGCTGGGGCGGCAGCAGGTGGTCCTGCAGCAGGTGGTCTGGCAGCAGGTGGGGCGACAGCAGCAAGGGCGGCAGCAAGTGGAGACGCAGCAGCAGGGGCGACAGCAGCAGGAGCCACAGCCACTGGACCCACCACAGCCACTGGAGCC
>JAJEJO010049698.1:20408-45083 GCA_020662805.1 Glaucomys volans
AGGGGCTGCAGCAGCAGGAGCCACAGCAGCTGGGGCGACAGCAGGTGGTCCTGCAGCAGATGGGGCGGCAGCAGCAGGAGCCACAGCCACTGGAGCCACCACAGCCACTGCATCCACCACAGCAGGGGCTGCAGCAGCAGCTGGGGCGGCAGCACGTGGTCCTGCAGCAGGTGGTCCTGCAGCAGATGGGGCGGCAGCAGCAGGAGCCACAGCCACCACACCCACCACAGCCACTGCATCCACCACAGCAGGGGCTGCAGCAGCAGCTGGGGCGGCAGCAGGTGGTCCTGCAGCAGGTGGTCTGGCAGCACCTGGGCTGGCAGCAGCCACAGCCCTGGCCAGAGCAGCAGGAGCCACAACAGGAGTTGCACATGGTGTCAGAGACTGGAGGTTCTGGGGGTGTTTCCAGGGAGAGGGGTTTCGAAGGTTTGGAGGTCTCTCTGTCCCACATCCCCTTTTATACCCTGTCAAGAGGCTGGTGTTTTCACGTGCAACCCCCTTTCTTGCTATTGTTTGTGTTAGTAAATAGGCAATTATCAAATTAGGCCCATTTGTTTTTGGTTTTAATTTCAGGTTGTGTGGGAAACATGATTTTCTTTTTCTGATGTGATGGATTAATTTTTCAGTTCTTCCTCAATTATCTGTAAAGTGTATTTCTAACTGTCCTTCCCTAAAGAGAGGTGTCACATGACATTCTTTCTCTGTGTGGTGGGCTTCAATGTCAGTGTGCATAGGACATCATGTCTGTCTTGGGAAAGGTTGACTTTAGCATCCCATATTTCTGTCTGTGGACAGTAAAGAAAAAATCTTGATTTTTGTCTGATGCCTTGTTCCTTATGGATCTGGTGGGCAAAAAAGTTTTGAACGTGCCACATAGACCATGCCTGAGAGCAGGAAGAGCACTCAGACACGTTTCCCATTCCATTCTTTGAAAGTTGCTGTTCATTCTAGATATTTAATGAGGTACATGGACCTTTAACCAGAAGGAAACCTATGTAGTGAAACTGCATATTTCTTTCCTCAGAAACTAATCTCCTAAAAGTAAATGTAGGGTCTCTTGGGGGAATTTAGCTGTAGAGCTCAGCTACACCAGGAGATTCAGCTCCTGCAAATCTCCACTTGGTGAGGAAGTGCTTCTTTCTGTTTTTGCTTTCCTGTCTCTGTGGGTTTTATAGGCCCTATTGACTCATGTCTTCTGTGTCCAACACTTATTTGACAACCACTGAGGTTCCTCATTCCCCATATAGCTCCAACCTGCCACTTCCTGTCTCCACTGAGTTTCTTTGAAGATGTCATATTTTCTCTTCTTTACTCTTGATGTTATTGATCAGACTTTGCCATTTAGGTATTATTCTGCAAGAAAACAAGCACAGCAAAAGAAATTCAGAGTGAAAACTGATAACAGATATCTCGATAATGGATATCAGCTGACATATATTCATGTGAGGATGAATTCAAAGTTTAAAGGTGACCAAATTCCAAATGCATAAAGCCATTGACTACTGTTCCTAAAAATGAGGAATGTGGCCAGGCCATTAATTGGTCTTCTTTCAGTGAAGAAACAGGAAGGAAGAGACTATTTGATCTCTCTATGATGGTATTTTTGAGTGTCTTCATTATGTTTGAAGTATGATCTTTTAAAGAATATGATCCCTGTGGTATTTCCATCATGTTTGCTTGGTTAGCAAACCCCTGATTTAGGTGTTCTTATTTTTAAGGCATGTTTTGGTAGGGTGGGAGAATAGGACATGTTTCAATAATTCTATGTCCTGAGTATGGAGATATCTCACTGGATTTGCTATGCAAGACGGAGAAAATAATAAGACAGAGGTGGAAATCTTTTGGATTACTTGGGAGGTGATTCTACATACGTTTAGGGAGTTGGATTACTAGTGAGATATTTCTACATAATTTAGGGGGTTTGTAAGAATTGCTTCACCATAGCTAAAAAGCCATTGTACACTACCTTCATAGAACAAAGCCTGAGCAATCACTTCTCCAAAACCAGTGGGTCTCAATATTGGCTGCAACTGGAGTCCATGTGGGGAGTGTTGAAAACTGCCAATGCCTGGTTCCTGGGAAGAACAACTTTGATTTAATTGCTCTGGGATGGGACCTGGACATTGCAAGTGTCCCATGCTCCACAGGTTATTCTGATATGAAGCAAAGCTGAGAACCTCCATGTTGAATTGTCTCTATTAACATCCATTGGTGTTCATATCAATTAAGAACCTAAGTCATGTGTGACCTCCTGATTCAGTTTAGGTAGGTCATATGTCTTTAGAAATTTGTCAATGTCTTCAATATTTTCTATTTTATTGGAGTATAAACTTTCATAAGTTTCTAATTATCTTCTTATTTCAGTTGTGTCCACTTTGATGTGTCCTTTGTCATCACATATTTTAGTAATTAGGATTTTCTTTCTGTTAGTGTGGCTAGGTATTTATCAATTTCATTGATTTTTCAAAGAACGAACTGCTTCTTTTGTCAATTTTTTCAATTGTATCTTTTGTTTCGATTTCATTGATTTTAGCTCTGATTTTAATTATTTCCAGTCTTCTGGTTCTGGAGTTGATTTGTCCTTCTTTTTCTAAGACTTTGAGATGTAATGTTAGGTAGTTTATTTGTTGACTTTTTATTCTTTTAATAAATGAGCTTAATGCATTTAACTTTCCTCTTAAGACTGCCTTCATAGTGTCCCAAGATTTTGGTATATTGGGTTGGTATTCTCATTTACCTATATCTATTTTTAAATTTCATCCTTGAATTCTTCTACTATCCATTCATCATTCAATAGTGTATTATTTAGTCTCCGTGTGTTGGAGTAGCTTCTATTTTTATTTTATCATTGATTTCTAATCTCAGCCCAGTATGATATGATAGAATGCAGTATATTATCTCCATTTTTTTTGTATTTACCAAGAGTTTCTTTGTGGCATAAGATATGGTCTATTTTAGAGAAGGATCCATGTGCTGCCAAGAAAAAAGTGCATTGGCTTGTTGATGGGTGTAGTGTTCTATATATGTCAGGAGGTCACACATGATTAAAACAGAACAATTTCAAGTAATGTAATAGAAAACGCCATTAAAGCCTACAAATCAAGACCATGACCAGATGGATTCTCAGTTGAGTTCTACAAGATCCTCAAAGAAGAGTTAACACCAATATTGTTTAAATTATTCTATGAAATAGAAAAGGAGGGAACCCTTCCAAACTTATTCTATGAGGCTAATATCATCCTGATACCAAAAGTAGACAAAGACACATCAAGGAAAGAAAACTTCAGACCAGTATCCTTGATGAACATAGAAACAAAAATTCTCAATAAAATTCTGACAACTCTCATACAAAAATATACTAACAATGTAGTGCAAAATGATCAAGTGGGGTTCATTACAGGGATGCAGGGTTTGTTCAACATATAAAAATCAATAAACATATTTCATAGACTTAGAAACAAGAATCATATGATCATCTCAATAGATGCAGAAAAATCACAGCACCCCTTCATGTCCAAAACACTAGAAAAACTAGGTATAGTAGGAACATACCTCAATATTTTAAAAACTATATATGCTAAACCCAAAGTCAGCATAATTCTTAACAGAGAAAAATTGAAAGCATTCCCTCTAAAAACTGGGACAGGACCAGCATGCCCTCTTTCAACACTTTTATTCAACTTTGTCCTTGAAACTCTAGCCAGAGCAATTAGACAGAAGAAAGAAATTAAAAGTATACAAATAAGTAAAGAAGAACTCAACCTATCACTACTTGCCAATGATATGATTCTATATTTGGAATATCCAAAAAATTCCACCAAAAAATTCTAGAACTAATAAATGAATTCAGCAAAGTAACAGGATATAAAATCAATACCCATGTATCAAATGCATTCCCATACATCAGTAATGAATCTACTGAAAGAGAAATAAAGAACTACCCCATTAACAATCACCTCAAAAAAATAAAAATAAAATACTTTGGAATCAATCTAACAAAAGAGGCAAAGAACTCTACAGTGAAAACTACAGAACAATAAAATAAGAAATTGAAGAAGACCTTAGAAGATGGAAAGACCTTCTATGCTCCTGGATAGGCAGAATTAATATTTTTAAAATGACCATAATACCAAAAGTGCTATACAAATTTAATGCGATTCCTAGTAAAATCCCAATGACATTCTTCATAGAGTTAGAAAAAGCAATCATGAAATTCATTTGGAAAAATAAGAGACCCAGAATAGCCAAAGCAATCCTTAACAAGAAAAGTGAAGCAGGAGGCATCACAATACCAGGCCTCAACTATACTACAGAGATATAGTAATGAAAACAGCAGGTTATTGGCACCAAAACAGACATATAGACCAATGGTACAGAATAGAAGATAAAGAGACAAACACACATAAATACAGTTATCTCATACTAGACAAAGGTGCCAAAAACATTTACTGGAGATAGGATAGCTTATTCAACAAATGGTGCTGAGATAAATGGAAAGACATGTGTAAAAAAAATGCAATTAAACCCTTATCTCTCACCCTGCATGATACACAACTCAAAGTGGATGAAAGAGTTAAGCACTGGACCAGACCCTGCGACTATGAGAAGAATCTTCACCATGTTGGCCTAGGATCTGACATCCTTAATAAGATTCCAAAAGCACAAGAAATTAAATCAAGAATTTATTGATGGACTCAAACTACAAAGCTTCTTTTCAGCAAAAGCACAATCAATAATCTGAAGAGAGAGCCTACAGATTGGGAGAAAATCTTTACCACATGCACCTCAGATAGAGCATTAATCTCTAGGATATGTAAAGAATTCAAAAAACTTAACACCAAAAAAAAAAAAACCCCAAATAACACAATCAATAAATGGGCTAAGGAACTGAACAGACACTTCACAGAAGATAGACAATCACATCAACAAATATTTGAAAAAATGTTCATCATTTCTAGAAATTACAGAAATGCAAATCAAAATGACTCAAAGATTTCATCTCACTCCAAATAAATGGCAATTATCAAGAATACATGCAAAAATAGATGTTGGTGAGGATGTAGGGGAAAAAGATGGACTCATACATTGCTGGTGGGAATGCAAATTGTTGCAGCCACTCTGGAGCTTCCTCAGAAAACTTGGAATGGAATCACCATTTGACCCAGTTATCCCACTCCTTGACCTATACCCAAAGGACTTAAAATCAACATATTACAGTGACACAGTCACATCAATGTTTATAGCAGCTCAATTCACAATAGCTAAATTATGGAACAAACCTAGATGCCCTTCAACAGATGAATGAATAAATAAAACGTGATATACATACATATATATATGTACACATATATATACACACACATATATATATCATCATATACATATATATATGTGTATCATCAAATCATCATATACATATATATGCATATGCATATATATGCATATATATGCATATGATGGCATATTACTCAGCTTTAAGAAGAATGAAATTCTGACATTTGCTGGTAAATGGATGGAGTCAGAGAATATCTGTTGGGAATTAAAACTTATGACTGCAGGCATTCTTGCATACAAGACACTTTGTGGTCCTTGGTGGGAATTGCCTGCAAACAGGATTTTCTACCAAAAGATAAATCAGGAGTTTTGAGTACAGGTGCTCTTACAAACAAGGGACTTTGTAGTCCTTGGTGGGATTTGCCTGCAAACAGGATTTTCTGCCAAGAGGTCAGAAACAGATAGAGAGAACATTGCTTGCAAAAGAATGTTTCTCTGGCCCTGAGAAAGAACAGAGCTCGAAATGTTTGAGTCTAGGTTAGATTAAGAAACAGTTCAAGGAGTGGTTATCTGGCTGTTGTGCATTGGCCCTAGCCATTGCTGTTGGTGATTTGCCTACTTTGCCTGGGAATTCCTTGCTGTTGGCTTTTTGCCTTCTTTGTCTGTAGGGGTATAAAAGGCTAAAATCATATGTAACAGAGGAGAATAATGGAGAATAAAATCATCATTGCATGCTGATCTGTGTCAGAGATCTCCTCCCTTTCATTCCTTCCCTAACTTCCTGACAATATCATGCTCAGTGAAATAAGCCAAACCCCAAAAACCAAAGGGTGAATGTTTTCTTGGATATGTGGAAGCTAATTCATAATAAGATGGGGGTGTAGGGAACAATAGAGTTGCTTTAGGTTAGGTAGAGAGGAGTGAAGGGAGTGGAATGGGTATGGGGGAAGGAAGGAGAGTAGAGTGAAACAGACATTATTACCTTATGTACATGTATGACTGCATGACCAATGTGATCCTGTAATATGTATAATCAGAAAAATGAGAGATTACACTATTTATGTATGATCTATCAAAATGTGTAAATGCATTCTACTGTCATGTACAACTAATTAGAACAAATAAAATTTAAAGAAAGAACAGAAGTCACCAAAATCATTGAATTTCAATTGATGCTATTGAAGTCAGAATTAAAGACAGGCATTTAGTATAGAATAGGAAATCAGGTTAAGTCAAGAAAATGGAGACAAATCTGAGTCTGGAAAGTTGAAAACTGCCCCTGGGAGAATGGAATGTTCATGTTTCCAGAGCCCTTGGATACCACCCCTCCTGAAAAGGTTGTTAAGGAAGTAACTCCTGAGCGGTCAGAGAGCTGCTAATCAATGCTCCCAGGACTGCCACTCCCTTCCTGCCTCGTGCTCCACCTTGGCCCTTCCAGCCCACCTCCTGAGCACTCCACTGACATCTCCCAGTCACTGTACAGGATGGGGGAAATGAACAAGATGAGGGAGAAGAATGTGGGAGAACAAAGGAAACTTTAGATGTATAAAAGGGATTTTGCCTTTGGATCTCCTTCTTCCACCCAGGAGAAGTCTGTTTCACTGTACTTTAGTAAAGGTTCTTACTTTCCACTCTACGCTTGCCTCAGCATGCTTCTCTGGTGTTACACTTCTACACTTATTTCTTTGACTTTTTGAAATGCCCCCAAGATAAAATAATGCAGATAATTAAGCACCAAGGAAATTTGAATGAGTTGGACTCAAATAACATTTGCAAGATCATTTAGGAACCGGATCATGTCTGTAGGCAGCCTGACAGTATATCCTTTAGAGAATAAGGAAACAGACATTTGTCTTCAAGTGTCACACCATATTAGTACATTTCCTTTTTAAAATAAATACATCCTAGGTATTGTGTCCATAGTTACAATGTACTATGATTATTTGAATTACAGTGTGTTAGTAATAATACCAGAATTGTGAAAGATAGTTTTTCACCACTGTGACCAAGATAACTGAGAAGAATAATTTAAAGAGGAAATATTTATTTTGGCTCACAGTTTTAGAGGTTTAGTCCATGCTAGACAGATGACATTGGTTTGGATCTGAGAAAAGGCAGAACACCATGGCAAAGGGGCATGGTGAATATGCCTTGCTCCACTAATTGCAGCCAGGAAGCAGGGAGAGGGGAGGGACCACAGAGAAGAGGCACCTTCCAGGACACCCCCAGTAGCCTACCTCCTCCAGCCTTGCTCCAGTTAGCTGCCTGCAGTCATCACTCAGTCCTTTCACTGGGATGGATTCTTTGGGTTATAACCCTCAAAACTCAATTATTTTCACCTCTGAACAATACCTACCTACCTAAACACAGGAGCTTTGGGGAGACACCTTATTCCTTTATATTCAACCCATAAGCATGCTCTAAATGGACATCCCTATGATACCCATGTAGGCTGACAGGGAAATCAATGTACTTTTAATTCCACTCTGTTGTTTTACAATGAAAATCAAGTTGCTTTCAAATATTTAAGAATGTGTATTAAGCAGTGTTACCAGAGTTGTTATGAAGGGGTACATGTAATCAGAGCAGTATTTAAAGTGATACAAGTGTTTATCTAGCATTGATTGGCTTTCCATTTGTCCTTGAAATATCTTCATTCATTTCTTTTTTTATAGTAACTGAATATTTTTATTAATAGTTGTGTTGGTGCCTGGTCATGGACTTTGACAAGCTAAATGAAATAAACTGTACCTGTTGGTAATTTATTCACACTGATGGATACCTTCAGAGCTGGAGCAGGTATTTCAGTATTGCAGCCACCCAATGGTCTATATTTGAGGCCCAGTTCTCAGGACCTCCTGCAACAGCCTGAGGGCAAACACTTTAAAGAGGAAACCAAATGCCTTCCCCAAGCTAATGATGGTTCCCCTGAGTTTTAGCAGAAACTCTACTTTCGTCACATTTATTAGAGGCTGAACTTTCTTCATAGCCACAAGGAAGGAAAAATAATCTGTATTCACTATTTCTTTCCACCTCAGCTAAGCAGCATTGCAAAACTGCTCCCAGTCAAAACAAAGACAACTGGATTTTTGGTTTTGATTTGTTCTTAGCAGTTTATTTCAAGAAGGCAATATGATAATCCTTTGATAACCTGGGGTTACATTCCTATAAAGATTAAGGTTGAAAAGGAAAGGAAAGAGAAAACAGCAACATGTTTTTAAAAACACATAGTAAATGGTGGTTCTAGAAGACACCCACTTTCAAAATTTGTTGCTGTTCAGAATCTGTTCTAATACTTAGCTCTTCCTTTATCTCTCTCCACCTTCCTTTCCTGGGTTCTCATTCATTTCATATCTGAAATTGTTTTTCAAAATTTTGAAGGAATATTTCAGTTCACCTGACTTCTTTTTTAAAAAATTTATTTATTTTGATTTAATGTACATGAATGGGGTGCAGCTGTTGTTTCTCTGGTAGTACACAAAGTAGAGTCACACCATTCATGCAATCAAACATGTATACAGGGCAACAATGTCCATCTCATTCTGTTATTATTCTTATCCCCACAACCTGACCCCACCCCTCCCTTCCCTCTATGCAATCCATCCTTCCTCCATTCTTGCCTCCCTTCCACTCCACATTATGCATCATCATCCACTTATCAGAGAGATCATTCAGCCTTTGGATTTTTGGGATTGGCTAATCTCACTTAGAATGACAGTCTCCAACATCATCCATTTACCTGCAAATGCCATAATTTTATTCTTCTTTATGGCTGAGTAATATTCCAGTGTGTGTGTGTGTGTGTGTGTGTGTGTGTGTGTGTGTGTATATCACAGTTTCTTTATCCATTCATTTATTGAAGAGCATCTAGGTTCATTCCACAATCACTATTGGGAATTGAGCAGCTATGAACATTGTTGTGGCTGCATCACTGTAGTATGCTGATTTTAAGTCCTTTGGGTATGGGCCAAGGAGCGGGATAGCTCGGTCAAATGGTGGATCCATTCCAAGTTTTCTAAGGAATTTCCACACCGCTTTCCAGAGTGGCTGCACTAACTTGCAATCCCACCAGCAATCAATGAGTGTACCCTTTTCCCACATCCTCGCCAACACCTGTTGCTGCCTGTATTCTTGATAAAAGACATTCTAATTGGGGTGAGATGAAATCTTAAGGTGGTTTTGATTTGCATTTCTCTTATAACTAAGGATGTTGAACATTTTTTTCATAAATCTGTACACTGCTTGTAGATCTTCCTCTGTAATGTGTCTGTTCATTTCCTTGGCCCATTTATTGATTGGGTTATTAGTGTTCTTGGTGTAAAGATTTTTGAGTACTCTGTAGATTCTGGAGATTAGTGCTCTAACTGAAGTGTGTGTGGCAAAGATTTTCTCCCACTCTGAAGGCTCTTTCTTCACATTGCTGATTGTTTCCTTTGCTGAGAAAAAGCTTTTTAGTTTGACTTTATCCCAATTAGTGATTCTTGCTTTTATTTCTTGTGCTTTAGGAGTCATGTTAAGGAAATCTGGTCCTAAGCCAATATGATGAAGATTTAAACTTCTGGAACTCATAAATGAATTCAGTAAAGTAGCAGGATATAAAATCAATGCTCACCTGACTGCTTAAGAACATATTTTTATTGGGTTGAAGGGCACATGCTGGCAATGCCATACACTGAGAAGGCTGAGGCAAGAAGATCCCATGGGTGAGGTCAGCCTGGACAGTTTAGTGAGGTCCTATATAAAAACAAAAATAAGAAGAACTTGAGTTTTAGCTTAGTGGTAAAGCACCCCTAGATAATATGCCCAGTAACAGAGAAAGCAATAACAACAAAATGGAGAAAATTTAAAAATTCCAGAGCTTTTATTATGGAAATCACATTTATTGCAAATATATATATATGCACACACCCACCCACACACACACACACACACACATATATATATATAAAATACACATTACACTAAATGCATATAATGTATATATATGCATGTAGTGTTATAAATAATTATCAGGCAAGTCTCCACATACCCAAAACTCAAGTCCAGGAAGAGAAAGTTGGCATTACCAAGGGATCTGTATATCTTTTCTTGACCCTATATCCCTCCCTCCACCATGGAGAATCACTATCCTGATTCTTAAAGTAGTCTTATCATTATTTTTCTTTGTACTTTATCCACCTACATATACATGTCTAAGCTGTTCAGTTTAATTGTCCGTGCCTTTGCATTTTACATAAATAGAATCACATTATACATATTTTTTATTTCTATTCTTTGGCTCAATAGTCTGGACTAGCTGGAAATAGCAGCCTGTAGGTGGCCCCATGTTTTTCTACTTCCTGGTGTTCACAGTTACTGTGCCTTGAACATGAGTAGTGCCTTCCATGCGTATGGTCAAGGATAGCCTCCCAGACTGACCAAATTGGGAGATTCTGTGGACTTTGAAAAGGTGAGGTTTCCTAGAAAGCCATTAGGTGACTGGAAGCAGGCCCTCCAGAGGGAGTCAGGGGACCCCTGCCTTTCTTTCTTTTTCATTCCAGCTGGTGATGGGTACAGTGTACTGTACCACAAGCTTTGCCTTTGTCACTCAGCAAAGACTTATAGAAAATTCATTTGATATTGACTCAAATCTACAGAAAGGTGAGAAAAAAGCCCTGCTTTTGTAAGTGCATTGCCTCAGTTATTTCCTTCCATTAATATGAAGGGAATAATAAAGAACTTTATGTTATTGCTTCACCTTTGAGAACTTCCTTCAAACCAGTAGCCTGGGGAACATTCAGCATTTATGTTACAAAGATTCAGACATTTCTGTAGATAACCAGCCTTGTTTCATAGGCTCTCTTTCTGTCATTGGCTTAGAAGAATCCAACTCCAGTGTAGCAATGATGCTTTTGGGAAAGAGCTGAGGACAACCTCCATTCAACAGCCAACAACTGAGGCCCACGACTCAGAGCCAAGGGTGGAGGCCACTAAGGATGAGAATTGCCCATCTCGTACTGTTCCCTGTCCCTCATGTTCAGTGATACAGTGATACCTCCAGTGATATTTTAAAGGAAACTATGAGGAAGTTGGTCAGAAGCATCAATTTGTTTGGAAGATTCATCAGTTTGATGGACAGTCAGACTTTCCTAGACCATTCATGTTGTTAGCAAAGTTGTTGAAGGATACCAATGCTGAGAAGAGGAGGACAGAGACCCCAGACTCTGTTCTCTGGAAAATATACCAGATAGAAAGGACTTAGAACTAGTAGTTGGGGAAGTGATCACAGAAAGCACTGTAGGGAATTTGGAAATTGATTCAGGACAATACAGAAGGCAGGAGACAGTGAAGAGAACACCACTGTGGTAATATCAGGTGTGGTCTCACAGAGAACCAATGGAGGACTGGAAGGATTCACCCAGGAGAAACTGAGCTGGAGTGCTTGCACCTGCTCCCTTGCACTGGTTAAGCTCTGCTCCTGGACCCTTTAACCCTCTGGATAAAGAGTTCGCTCTTCAACCAGAGAAAGTCCTCAGGCATTGAGGTCCAAGTGCTTCCTTTCCAGACCATCTTTGGGTATTAAAATCGTATTTAAATCTTTACAGATGATCTACCCAAAAATTGACAGAGAAGGGCAACAACACAAAGGGAAAAATAAAGAGACAGGATGCCATTGTATGTGTATGCCAGGAAAATTCAGATTTATTTAGGATGTAGGGCTATCTACACATGAGACATCATGTTAGAGAACAAAAAAGTCCAAAGTGGTAATGTGAGATTAGAGGGAGGATACAGAAATTTCAAACTTGTTTACATTTGTACCAAACAGAGCAAACAGTGTGGGAGGGGAAGTACATTTGGAGGACAAACTCTATCAAATAATCAGTTGGAATTAGGGTTTCCAGTTGTTCCATCAGGTAAGAGTTCATGAATGGAGTCCATGGAGAATAGTGGTTGGAGAAGATGACTAGAGATCAGATCAGAATTCTCAGCAGCAGGTCCTCTAGAGCAGATTGAGGAGCAACAGGTGGTCTACAGACTAGTGGGTGGAGGTAGCTGGAAACACAGAAGGTCGAGGGCAGCACTGGGTTCTGCACCAGGTATTCTGGAAGCAGCCTAGCAGCAACTTGGGTGGCAACAGCAAGACCCACAGCAGCTGGGGCGGCAGCAGGTGGTCCTGCAGCAGGTGGTCTGGCAGCACCTGGGCTGGCAGCAGCCACAGCCCTGGCCAGAGCAGCAGGAGCCACAACAGGAGTTGCACATGGTGTCAGAGACTGGAGGTTCTGGGGGTGTTTCCAGAAGGGTGGGTTTCAAAGGTTTGGAGGTCTCTCTGACCCACATCTGCTTATATACCCTGCGAAGGGACTGCTGTCTTCATATGTAACACCCTTTCCTTGTCACAATTTGTATTAGTAAACAGGTTATTATCAAATTAGGCCCATTTAGTTTTGGTTTAACTTTCCAGGTGCATGGGAAACATGGTCTCCCTTCACAGTGTGGGGCATTCATTGATCATTTCTGAAGTGTTTTTCAGGCTCTCCTTCCTCAAAGAGAGGTGTCCCATGACATCCTTCCTCTTCTTGGTGGGCTTCAGTGTCAGTGTGCATAGGACATCATGTCTGTCTTGGGAAAGGTTGACTTTTGCATCCCATATTTCCTTCTGGGGACAGAAAAAGAAAAAGCTAGATTGTTTTCTGATGCCTCATTCTTTGAGTCTTTGGGGAAAGGAGTTTTGAATGTGCAACATAGACCATGTGTGAGAACAGGCAGGCCACTAGGACATATTTCCCTTTCCATAGTCTAAATCTTGATGTCCATGCTCCATAATTAATTGGGTATGAAGGCATTTCATCAGGTGGAAAGTATGGAGTGAAGCTGGATGTTTCTCTTTCCTCAGAAACAAATCTTCTAAATATAAATTTGGGGTCTCTTTTTTATGTATTCCTTTATTCCTTTTCAAATTTTAAAAATGAACCCTCTTTTTATTTGCTCTTTCCAGATATACATGACAGTAGAGTGTATTTTGATGTATTTTACATATAGGGAGCATAACTTCCCATTCTTGTGTTAGACATGATGTCAACTTACACTGGTCGTATACTCATCATGAACATAGGAAAGTTATATCTTATTCATTCTACTGTCTTTCCTTTATGTATCCCCCTCCCATCCTGTATCCTTCTTTCTCCTTTGTCTTATTCAATGAACTTCCGCTACCCCCTTATTGTGTGTTAGCGTCTGCATATCTTAGAGAACATTGGGCTTTTTGTTTTCTGAGATTGACTTACTCATTTAGCATGATAGTCTCTAGTTCCATCCATTTATCTGCAAATGCCATCATTCATTGTTTATTATGGTTGAATAATATTCCATTGTGTTTATATACCTCATTTTTTCCCATTCATCTAAACCACTGAGTTTCCTCCTTCCCCATATAACTCTGACCTGCCACTTACTGTGTCTACTAAATTGGTAGACTCTGAAGATGCTATGTATTCTCTTTTTCATTGTTGTGGGTATTGATCTCATTTCACCATATATGTTTATGGCTTAAGAAAGTAAAATCCAACCAACCAAACAATTGAAAAGACAAAAGGAAATCAGAGTGAAAAAACAAAACAGATATCTGGATAATTGGTTTCAGCTGACATATATTCATAGTGAAGATAAAGTCAACATGCAAAGGTCACCAAATTCCAATGTGAAAAGCCATTGACTACTGTTGGAAAAATGAGGAATACTGCCAGTTCATTAGTTGGTCTCCTGTTGGTCAAGACACAGGAAGGAAGAGAGTACTTGGTCTCTCTGTGATGGCATTCTTCAGTGTCTTAATTATTTCCTAATTACAGTCTTTTTAAAATTTTATTATTTTAATTTTTTGTTCTAATTAATTGTACATGACAGTAGGAAGCACTTAGGTATTTTGATAGATCACACAAATCGAGTGTAATCTCTCATTTTTCTGAGTATACATATTGCAGGATCACATCAGTCATACATGTACGTGAGGTAATAATGTGTTTCACTCTACTATCCTTCCTATCCATATACCGCTTTCCTTCCCTCCACCCCCTCTACCTACTGTAAGGTAACTCTTAAGGATTATGATCCTTGTAATATTCCCATCATGTTAGCTTGCTGAACAAATACCTGAGTTTGGTGTTATTATTTTTAAGGCATGTGTTGTTAAGATGGGAGGATATGACTATTTAAATAATTCTATATTCTGAGTAGAGAGATATCTCACTGGAATTGCTGTACAAAAAAGGCAGAGGGAAAAGATAGATGAAAATCATTTTGATTACTGGAGAGATGTTTCCACATATGTTTGGGGAGTTTGACAGAAGCATTTCATCATAGCTAAAAAGCAAGAATACACTACTCTCATAGAGCAAAGTCTGGGCAATCACTACCACAAAAACAGTGGTTCAAATATTGACTGCAGCTACAATCCACATGGGGAGCATTAAAATCTGCCAATGCGTGGCTCCTGCCAACAACAGCATTGATGTAATTCCTCTGGGGAGGAACTTGGTCATGCTGCTCAGCTTATCCTGATGGGAAGCAAAGCTGAGACCCTCATTAAATCATCCCTATTGCATGCATTGGTGTTGATTCCAATTAAGAACAGAAGTCACCAAAATCATTGCATTTCAATTGATGCTACCTAAATAATAGAGAATAATCCTGAATGGGAACACAGAAGTTTGAACAATGTGGCCTGGAATACTGATATTCCTATAGTGTTTTGGGTCATTCTTGTACTCACATGGATGAGATGGATCACAAGAGCATGAAGAACATGGGAAATCATTGTTCTGCACCCTGCACTGTGAAAGAGGGAAGGTGTCTCTCAAGATGGGAGAGACACCACTCACTATACTCCTTGGTAAATTTTACCTGTAAAATCAGTGGATAATTAATATCTGAGCCATACTCACAAATGACCTAAACTCTGCACAAACTTCACTTCTCCTATGCCTCAAACTAGTACATGAAGTGTGATGTTTTCCCAATAAACACTTTTTCTTTTTCAAATGCCCCAAAATAAAATGATCCAGATAATTAAGCACCAAGGAAATTTGAATGAGGTGGACTACGTTGACACTAGAAAGATCCATCCAGGAATTTGGTTATGTCTATGAGCAGCCTGGCACATCATGCTAGTATATCCTGTAGAGAATATGGAAAAAGATATTTGTTTTCAGGTGTCATGTGCATGATGTTAGTGTACGACCTTTTAAAAATAAATATATCCTCTGTACTGTGTTCACAGCTACACGGTAGGACAATTATGTGAATTGCAGTGTGTTAGTAACAATATCATAACTGCATGAGTCACCACTATGACCAAAGTGTGTGATAAGAATTACTTAATGGAGGAGAGGTTTATTTTGGCTCATGATATCAGAACCTCAGTCCATGCTGGACAGATTACATTGGGTCTAAAACAAAACAGAGCACCATGGCAGACAGGCATGGTGAATATGCCTTGCTCCATTATTTGTAGCCAGGAAGCAGAGAGAGGGGAGAGGTCACCTTCCAGGATACCCCCAGTGACCCACCTCCTCCAGCCATGCTCCAGCTGCTTGCAGTCATCACTCAGTCCTTTCACTAGGATGGACTCTTAAGGTTATAACCCTCAAAATCCAATTATTTCATCTCTGAGCAATGCCACCTAAACACAGGAGCTTTGTGGAGACATCTTATTTGTGTTAACTGAATCCATAACTGTGCTCTAAATTGAGACCCCTATAATACCTATGTAGGCTGATAGGAAAATTAATGTACTTTTAATTCCACTATTACTTTACAATGAAAATCAAGTTGCTTTCAAATATTTAAGAACGTGTATTAAGCAGTATTACCAGATTTGATATGAAGTGGTACATGTAATCAGAGCAGTATTTAGAGCAACAAAAATGTCCACCTAGATTGATTGGCTTTACATTCTTGTCTAATATTTTGTTTTAGTTTTTGAAGGAATATACCATTTCGCTTGACTTCTTAGGAAAACTTTAATTGGACCCAAGGGCACATGTCTGTGATGCCATACACTGAGAAGGCTGAGGCAAGAGGATACCAAGGGTGAGGTCATACTGAACAGGTTAGTGAGACTCCAAATCCATATGAAAATAACAAAAGCTTGAGGTTAGCTCAGTGGTAAAGCACTCTTGGATAATATGCCCAATACCAGAGAAAGCAATACCAGCAAAATGATAAAAATTTCCACAGTTTTTATTATGAAAATAACATTTATATTGAAAAGTGTACAAGATATATCCGTATAGTGTCCTAAATAATGATCAGGCAAGTGTCCACATGCCCAAAGCTCAAGTCCAGGAAGAGACTGTTGGCATCACCAAGGACTCTTTTATGTCTTTTCTTGACCCTGTCTCCCTCCCTCCACCATGGAGAATCACTATCCTGATATTTAAAGTGGTCTTATCATTGTTTTATTCTTATTTTATCCAGCTGCATACACATTTCTACTCTCTACAGTTTAGGTATACATGCCTTTAAATGTTATATAAATGTAATCTCACTACACATCTTCTTTTTCTTCTAAGATTTAACATTTTCACATTTTTATAGTCATAAATAATAATAGTATTTGTTATTACATATATTTGTACAGGCACAGAATTTAACAATATAATTTGGCTGATATCCTTTTGACATTTTGTGATTGGCTTATTTCACTTAGCATGATAGTCTCCAGCTTCATCCATTAACTGGCAAATGCCAGAAGATCATTCTTCTTTGTGACTGAGTAATATACTCCATTGTGTATATATACCACATTATGTTTATCCTTTCATCTGTAAAAGGGCATCTAGGTTGGCTCCATTGCTTGGCTATTGTGAATTATGGTGCTATAAACATTGATGTGGCTGCATTACTATAGTACACTGATTTAAAAATGTTTGGATACATACTATGCAGTGGGATAGTTTCGGCATATGGTGGTTCCACTCCTAGTTTTTTCAGAAATCTCCATACCACTTTCCAGAGTGGTTGCACTAATTCGCAGTTCCATCAACTATATATGAGTGTATCATTTCTACCACAACCTTGTAACATTTATTATTATTTGCAGTCTTGATAATTGCCATTCTGACTAGAGTGAGATGAAATCTCAATTTAGTTTTGATTTACATTTTCTTAATTGCTAGAGATGATGAACCATTTATAATGTATTTAGTAACCATTTATATTTCTTCCTCTGAGAATTGCAGGCTGAAAAGGCACACACTTACCCACACTAAATGCCAACCCTGGTCAGAAACAAACAAGTGGCTGATGTCCTCAGGCACGGCTCCCTAGTAGGACCTCTGTGTTGGATTCTGGATGGCTGGTGTTTTAGTCAACTCTTTCATTGTTCTGACCGAAAGACATGACAAGAACAATTTTAGAGAAGAGATTTATTTGGCACTAAGGGATTCAGAGGTCTCAATCCTCACATGGCTGGCTCTATTGCTCTAGGCCTAAAATGAGGCCCAACATAATCCAGAATGGTATAGAGGAGCCAAGCAGATCAGGACATGGCAATGAAGAAACAGGGATGGTTTCACTCACCAGGGACAGAATGGCCTCAGTGACCTATCTCCTCTAGCCACATCCTATCTGTCTACACTTACTGTCCCCTTAACCCCTATTAGTGATCAATACCAACCTCTGTGGGGTGCCTAGGTGAATCATGACTACAACCAGTGCATGATCACCAGAACTACCAAATTAATAAAAGATAAAAGTGCCCAGAATGTCTACTTCATATTGGACTCCATTGTGACAAAGAGCAAGAGAATTGGACTAGCCCTGGGTCAGGACAGCAAGTTGATACTACTTTTGGTTCCAAGTCAACTGAACTCACTTTTTCTTCTCCTTCCTTGAGGATTCTGAAGTTTTTATTTCCCAGTTTAAATTCCACACCTCCCATGTTAATCTATTGTAGCCAGGATTCTGCATCCATCTCATCAGCTTCGCTTTTAACTTTTATTAATTTGATAGTTCTGGTGGTCATACACTGGTAGTAATCATGATTCACCTGGTTTTGTAGAGACTAACCTCGTGAATTTTCTGGAAATAATTTGCATTTCAAGTTTGCTTCATTTAATGAAGTCTTTCAAGGTAGCACTGATTTCTGATTTTGAGTTCCTAGATTGCTTAGGGGATGGTGGTGAGGGTAAGGCACATGCACGGCTTCCATTTGGCATTTTCTTTTATGATATTCTTACTCTGGCCAGGGGTGGTGATGCAAATCTGTAAGCCCATTGGCTCAGGAGGCTGAGGTAGTTGGATCTCAAGTACAAAGTCACCATCAGCAATTTAGCAAGGCCCTAAGCAACTTAGTGAGATCCTGAGTCAACATAAAAAATAAAAAACTGGCTGGGCTTAATGGTTAAGAGCCCCTCAGCTCAACCTTCAGTACCACAACAATTAAAAATATATATTCTTACTTTGTAGCTCAAGGAAAAGATGTGCTGAATTTTACATTTGTGAAGCAGGTCATGACCATGAGGTGTGTCTTTGGACCCAGTAGCAAGAATGTGGGCTCCATTGGTGGTTTTGCATGCGATGGGGGGTATCACCTCTGCTTTGCTATCCCACAGCATACCAACACATGGGTATCCCATTTTTCCTGAGTAGATTGCTAAAAGTAAGTTTGGAAATGGACCCCACAGAGGTTAGTGCTATATATTTGTGGTCCTGTCTCTCGAATGAATGAACTCCTTTCCAGGTGAATAAGTCACAGTTCTGAGATCTGTACCAGGACTGCAGTCTGGAGGAAGAATTGTGACTTTCTGTGGAAACAACTGATCTCAGCCCTTTGTTCATTTAATCTTAATCTTTAAAAAATATACCTTTGTAGGATGGGCATAGAAAACACAATAGAATGAATTGGGCATAACATTCTTATGTTCATATATTGTGGGGATGTATAAAGAAGCCACTGAGGTATATGTTCCATGGGCTGTGGAAAGGTAAAATCCTTGACTGCACACTCAGGATTGTTCTTGCTTGTGGAGAAAACTCCCAAGTGACCTGCCCCGCCAATGGCCATTGCCCCAGGTGAGCTTTGCTCATCCTCCTCTCTTCCTCCTCCCTTTGGTAAACTGTGTGACTCCTGATTGGACCATCCTTACAGACTATCAAGTTACACTACTGGTTCTTTGTTCTTGGACTCCCCTCATCTATAAAAGTGCTGTAATTCTTTAATAAATTTGAGGCTGGTCTGGAACTTGCTCTCCCAAGGGCATTGGTTACCTCGTTGGCCTTACCCCCTCCAGAAGGGACAAAGACCCACAGGTTGAGGCCTAGTCAAACAGTGACAATACATCGAGACCCAACTAAACAGTAACAACAGATGGCGCCCAATGTGGGGCCCATCTTGGAGCAACTCATCCCGGGGCCCCAATTAATCACTCATCTCTGTGCCCGAGACTCGACGTAAAGCAGCACTGTTTTTGCTCTGGTGACATCGTGAGCTGTAAACTCAGCTTAGATTCTTCTTGGAGATCTGCCCCTGACCCCCTTTGTCTCTAAGAACACAAGCTATCTGGGTAAGTGCTCCTGCTAACATGGGTACTATCCCCTCACGTCTGAAAGAATCTCAGGTGAAGGTGTTGTGTATCCTAGTTGGAGACAGGGTCATTAAGGTGGAAGAAACAGAGGTGCAACAGTTCTGGGAAATAATGATTATATTGGCACCATCTACAACCAATGCTAGCCTATGGGCCCTACAATCCTGGGCAAAAATTATGTTCCTCACCCATAGGATAAAAATAAAAGATAAGCCACATGATTACAAGTTAGATTCCTGTGATTTAAAGCCCTCCGGCAACTCTGCACAGAGGAAGAAAGCAAACGTCTTCCAGCCGTCTCTCAAGTCAGCTCAGACACTGAGCAGGCAATTGTCACTCCCACTGGTTTACTCATCCCAGGGAGAGTATGAAGGCCAGAATTCTAACTTTATGGCTCCTTGTAATGAGGTAGAGGAATATAAAGAGACAAAGGAATGTGAAGATGCAGCTCTCATTACACCCGCTGCTCCTCCTTTGGAAACTGTAACTTTTCCTTTTGATGATTACTCTAACTCCCAGCAAAGTAAATTTACAGGTCACTCTGACCTCGCCTCACTATGGCCAGCCCAGCACATGCTGGCACCAAAACCTTCCTTGCTGCAGGGGGAGGGCCAAAGGAAAGCTGAGCACTGAGGAGATAAGGGGAAAGCAACCTCCTCCCCCAAAGCTGCAATTCACAGCCTTATGCAAACAAAGAGACTATGCCAAACACGCCAGTTTCTCTGAAGCAAATAAACTTATAGAGACTTTTACAGTACTTAAGAGCAATCAATAGACACATGCAAAAGATGGGAACTTTACAGCCTGCTCTCATATCAAACTCAAAACCATACCCATTACAATCTGTGCTTTGCTATCTGTACTCCAAGGCTAACAGAGAAACCAAGAAAAAGGGCTTTACAATCTTCTCTCTTCCTAGCTCCCACCTTGCTCACCCTGCTAACTCACCAGATGCAGCCTGAAATAGATAAGCTGGAACTAGCCACTTGCATTCTCCTTGAACAAAGAAAAAGGGGAGTTAAAAAACCCTAAGCAACAACTTTCCTTGCCTGACCTTGCTGAAGTCTGCTTTGGAATGTATGTTAAGCTGCAACACAGAAAGTTGATTTTTTTCTCATACTGCTTTAAATACTTCACAGCTGTGTTTTCTTTCTTTTCTTTTTTTTCAGGACTTGCTTTATCCTTAAATTCTATATTTTCTGAGCTCATGAATTTTTCTTTTTTTTGTGTGTGTTTGTGTGTTTTGTGTTTTCATTTGTCAGTGCGTCATATGTCAAATCATGTACATGATAAAAAATTTAATGTAAACAAAAAGAGCTCAAATTACAATTCAAATATGGATCCACATATCTTTAATTCACGTGATTTAAAAGGTTCAATTTCAATTGGGTAAACAAATAAAAGTAAAATGTCTTAACATTGCTTAACTCATAGGTGTTTTTTAAAAGGTGATAACACTACTGTTTATCGTAAAATGCCTAATATCTTTTGTTTCTAGGATTTTTCTTTAACAAGGAAGAGAAAACTAATACTATTTAATATGCTTGTCTGATATAATTGTTCTTACAGGAAAATAAGTAAATTGGTTTTGATATGCAAGAGATTAATTAAATATGTTTATTAAAGACATCTACTTAAGTTATAAGGTTAAAATGCTAACTGTTAAACTCTTAACTCCTTAAATTTCAGGACTGCATACTTGAACATTGCTGGTGTTTTCATAGATTTATAAACAAAAAAGTTTAAAATCGCTTTATATCGTCACTAAGGACGAGGTTACTTAAAGTTAACTCCTAACAAGTACGTTTCTACTTACAGAGTATTCCAAAAGTTTCAACTGTGTTTCAATCAAGGTACTATAATAACAAAATGTTTCATTTTATTAATATGGAGTAATTTAAATCTAAATTCAAAAATTTCACAAGGGATATTTCAAAATGTGAGCAAAGAATGAAGCTGACAGGTAAGAAAGAGTAATAGGCTCTAAATGTGAAAATATATTTAATAACGAAACAAAAAATATATTTCTGGGTTAAAAAGTCCTTCTATGATGGAATAAATAAAGATCAAATCAGTAAAAAATAAATTTTAACAAGTTCTTGTGTAACTAAATTGGTTATATATATGTGAAATGACCAATTAAAGCCATTTAAGATTTTTTTCCCTAAGGTCAAACATTAATGTGCTAATGCAAACCAAAGTGTAATCTACATGCTAAAATGACAAGGATTTCTTTAAAATGCTAATTTGTCCTAAACATCATTAAATTCTATTCCTAAAAGCAATCAATCTTATAATTTGGGGTTTTTTACAAATATGGTTAATCAAAGAATGTTAAAATGTCATACTGTGTTTCAAAGCCTAATTTTTCTCAAGAACTAAATTTAGTCAACATCAAAATAATTGTGCTGTTACTCCTCTTTATATATTAAGTATTTTTATGTTTTCCAGGTATTCAAACTTCTAAAGCAAGAAATTTAAAATAATATCTTTATCAAGCTGCTATTCTCCAAACTAAACTTATCTGTAATGATAATTTTTAAACTTATAATAATAATAAACTTTATTGGAAGTTTACCTATCCTATTTTATATAATATTATCAATAAAATACATAATGTCCTTTTACACTAAGGTAAAATTTTAAATATATAATTTTTACAGAAAGAAGAGAGCATAATCTATTTAAAAGTCTATATTATAAAACATAAAAACATTTTGCTACTTTAATACACACAAAAAAAGTTAAAGAGTTCTCTCAGTCTTTCTTTAATCTATATTTTAAACTTAATAATATATAATATTAACCGGTAGTGTAACTTGATAGTCTGTAAGGATGGTCCAATCAGAAGTCACACAGTTTACCAAAGGGAGGATGGAGAGAGGAGGACGAGCGGAGCTCACCTGGGGCAATGGCCATTGGCAGGTCAGGTCACTTGGGAGATTTCTCCACAAGCATGAACAATCCTGAGTGTGCAGCCAAGGATTTTACCTTTCCGCAGCCTATGGAGCAAATACCTCAGTGGCTTCTTTATACATCCCCCTGTGACCTAAGGGCCTCCCATGAAGACTGAAGTCTTCAAGGTCCACAGCACCTCCCAATTCCCTGGGGACCCATCCTGGAATACATGAAATGGTGAGTGACATTATCCACATTCAAAACACAGAAACCATGAACACCAGGAGGTGGAAATTAATGGGGCCTCCTTAAGGGCTACCATTCCTTATTAGTATATAATATGGAGTCAAGAATCAAAATACAAATATGTGTAGGGATCTTCATTGATATAAAAATCAAAAGCATGTAAGACTAAAATGTTTTTTTAGAAACATATGTAAGTGGTTAAAGTACAAAGAAAAGCCATGGAAAGGCTTTTTTTATGGATTTATTTTTTATGGATTTATGAAATAAATCCATCTATTAATATTTCATGGTTGAAAGAGGGGGATGAGGTCAAGAAAAGACAAACAAGAATCTTTGCAGATGATTTCTACTTTCTCTTGTTGGTCTGGAACTGTGAGGGCCTAGATATTTGCTTGGGCATAAATATCTGCTTAGTCATTATTTATTATGTATGTACATCTTGTACACTTTTCACTATATCTATGTTGCAAAATAATAGTTTGAAATAGCCAAGAGAATTGAAATATTTATTTTTATAAATTTCTAATTTGTTCTAATTAGTTATACATGACAATAGAATGCACTTATGCATTTTGATAAATCATATATAAATGGTGTATAATCTCTCATTTTTCTGATTGCGCATGTTGCAGGATCACATCAGTCTTGCAGTCATATATGCACATGAGGTAATAATGTCGGTTTCACTCTATTTTCCTTCCTACCTGCAAACCCCTCCACTCCCTACACTCCCCTCTACCTAAACTGAGGTAGTTCTATTCTTCCCTAGTAGCCCCTCCCCCTTATTGTGAATTAGCATCCCCCTATCAGAGAAAATATTCATCCTTTGATTTTTGGGGGTTTGACTTATTTTGCTTAGCATGATATTCTCCTACTCCATCCATTTGCCAACAAATGCTGTAATTCCATTTTTCTTCATTCTTCTCAATGATATAAAACACCAGGATGTCCCTCACATTGTCACAAAAACATGGAACACAACCAGATCCAATTCCGTCTACAGCACTTCCCCCCAACTCCCTGTGCCCCTCCACCCAACTCCACATGTGTCCACGTGGACTTCATGTTCTCATGCCAGGATTTCTGTGTTGCACATTCAAAGCTTCTTTGCTCACCAAGAGCCAGAATGAATGAGCCAGCAGATGAAAAGCCAGCTTTGTACCTTTGTGTCCACAAAAAGGAAAACAGGAGTCATTATCACCCAATGACTGACATGATGTTCTATGCACACTGACACTCAGTTCCAGAGTATAGACATAGGATGTACCATGACATCTCTTTTGGAGGAAGATAGAGTGAGAAAGAAATATCACTGATGACTCAGAAAGAACTGAAGGATGAATCCTAATACATGAGGAAAAAGAAATCATGTTTTCCATCCAGAGTGAAAACAAAAACAGAAATAAACAGGCCTAATTTGATAATTGCCTATTTGCTCTTATAAACAATAGTAAAAACAAGGATGTTGTATGTGAAGACATGAGCCACTTGGCAGGATATAAAAGGGGAGGTGGAGCCAACAGACTCCCAAACCTTTGAAACCCACCTTCCTGGAAACATACCCAGAACCTCCCATCTCTGACACCATGTGCAACTCCTGTTGTGGCTCCTGCTGCTGCAGCCCCTGTTGTGGTGGCTCCAGCGGCTGTGGCTCCTGCTGCTGTCGCCCCACCTGCTGCCAGACCACCTGCTG